>SCLG01000587.1:68038-82913 GCA_004367875.1 Oikopleura albicans | reverse complement strand
ATCAATTAATATAATTAATCACTCAAGTTCAATATTTCACTAAAATTTCCATAAAGTTATGAAAAATTCCGAAGATTTATGAAAAAATTCCATATATTTGAAAATTCCAAATGGCAGTTAACTGCGCAGGGCGTAGGCGCGATTGATGGAAAATAGTGAGGCCCCTAATTGGCGGTTAACTACAAAAGTGGCAGTTAGGAGGGTGACGGTTAACTGCGCACCCTGTGTATTTAAATCCGATTAAGTGTGGATTATAATAAGTTATAATTAGTAAAATTATTAAAATTATAACCCAGTTGTAAAAAACGTTTGCGGTTAAGGGAACCGTTTACTTTTTATTATTTTTTATTGCAAGAATTATACCTAAATTATCAAAAAGTGGTAAGATAATAAAACCTTGGTAAGATAACCAATCAGGGCGTAGGCGGAATCCTCTAAACGATTTTGTCCAAAAAGTGGTAAGATAACCTAATTTTGGTAAGATAATGTGTGGTAAGATAACCTGTTAGGTGGTGTAGATACTAAGCCGTTTTTGGTGACTTATATTCGCTCAGCGCACTCGCGAACCAAAAAAGGCTTAGCATTTATATTACCTCACCCTGTATTTAGACAGATTTTTGTTGATTTTACCGTAAAATTTTTAGAATGTCCAAAAATTTGTCGAAAACTTTCATCCGATTAAGATAAAATATTTTTCGGAAAAAAGCCGTGGTTACAATGTGTTTCGAATACACCACCTGCTTAGAGTAACACTTAGTTTTCCGCCTACGCTCTACCTGCTGGAAGTAACAGTTCCACTTCTAGTAACAGTTTTTGGTTCCATTTTTGGGTTTAGGCGGTACAACTGACTGTTACTTTAAGCAGGTAGGTGGTGTATATAATTTTAAAACACTTTTTTAGGTTCAATTCCGACATACACGAATTGATGGCTCAAAGGGTAGTTCGGTTACGGTTCAATATCATCAATCCTTTGTTGGCGAAACCGACGCGGCTTGGTCAAAATCTGGCGGAAACAGCGTGAAGAAAGATCAATTCTTTCTCTCCATTTCCGGTATTCCGGACAGCTGGGACGAATCGAAAGAAGCAGCATGTCTCAATTTATTAACCGGTGTATTGCCGACTGATTACGACATGCAAGCCGATTGGACGCAGTGTGCCTCAACACAAAAAGACGCTGGATTTTAAATATGCGTTAAAATATTGAAATTTATATTCTGTATTAATTGTATTTAATTTCAGCTTGTGAAACATGAAAAAGTAATTCGTTCACATTTTATTCAATTTCAATTGCATTTGTTATAATCACATACATTAACTGTTTTGCTGAAAAGACGTTAACTCACAGGGGGAAGTGCGTGTAAATAGACACGCAACTGGGTTTTTTCGTCGATTTAAGGCATATGAAGGCCTCGTAGGGTAAAAGGGTATTAGTGACCCCACCTCAACTTTTCGAGAAAATTCGATGGACGGTGTTATTTTTGCGTAGGTTGGAGATTTCAAATAGCTCTAGTGGGCCCTGGTGGCCCAAATCAATTTCTGAATAGTCAGATCGACGTAGTTTGACAAGCTCTGCAACTTGGCTTTACCAGTTTTTTTGAATTATTCCGAATTATTGTGAATTTTTTAAGTGCGTGTTTATTTACACGCATTTCCCCCCTACGGGTTCCCAAAAACTCCTTCCCCCTGAGAGTTAAGATAATTGAGTTTTGTTAAGATAATTGGTAATCCAATTCAGTCAAGATAACTGGTGGTCATATAACTGGTTAGGGGTGTACAATTTGTGTCCGGAGCATGTAATGTGTCGCGTCTTCCTCATTTTCTGGATGTTTTTTTTTGTTAAGACTTTTGCAAGATACCTGTACAGGGGTTACTGAAAATGCATATACGTAACCTTTAAAGCCCGATTCGTGGACTTAGGTAACAACGGTTCTCTTTCTCATAAACATGATCAAATACTCATAATAATATAAAATTGGCACACGGTTCCCAGCAAAAAGCTGTCATTTTAAAAGTCTTCTAACCTTTACTTAAAAAAAATATGTAAGATATTTATCTCCGTCGGCTACTTTAAAACCGAGGAAAAATATAAATAATACTTTAAACATCTATAATAAGCTGTAAAGTTCACCATATGACTCGTTATAATACTAGGGCTACTATTTTTGATGGCCTTATAACAAGTCAGGCTTACCCAAAACTAGCCCTATAAGTTGTACAGTCCATAATTTAAAGACTATAAATTATACTTTAACTATAGACTATAAGTAACTTATGATAAGTTATAAGTTATTTGGATGAAAAAATGACACACTGCATTATGTCTCACATTCTTAACTTGCAACTTTTAAAAGACTTTTATTGTTAGGCTTGGTTGGTTTAAAGCAAAGCTTCCAAAATTTTCATCTCAAGGTTTCCTAAATCTTGATTACGTTAAAAAACACGAATTCCCGTTTACAGTTTGCATGTTGTGTAACATTTTTCATCAAAAACCGAGTTCAACGAAACGTTAGCTGCAAGATTTCATCAAGATTTGTAGATTACACAAAAAAGTCAAAATTTTGTTATGTGGCGCATATGAACAATTTTGTACACATTTATTGAAAATTTTTCTTTAACCAGATTTGTCCGAAAATCATTTTCATCGATTATATTTTGCGCCTACCTTGGACATAATCTGTATATTATAGAATTTGATCAAGAGCTGTCAAAATAAGTGGAATAGGTTTAGTTTTTTGTAGTAAAGTCTTTGTAGTAAAGTCTTTGTAGTAAAGTCTTTGTAGTAAAGTACGTGCATACTACGCACGTCTTTTAATATCTCTTGATATAAATATATTTTGATATGATACCACAGCTTTGATTGCATCAAGATTCTTGATTCAAGATACACCATATAACGGGAACTGTCCTTTTGCTCATACTTTAGAAAAAAAAATAGAAGTGTGAACAAAGGGTCATGAGCACTCCAGTGCTCATATGAGCAAAAGGGTATGGATGACCCTTTGCTCATAATTTTATGAAATTTAGAGCTCATGTCGAGATTCGGCTTAATTAACGGATTATGACTCGGATAATTACTAAAACTTTGATTTTTACGCACTACCCATGTGGGATAACAGTTTGCATTTGAGATAACAATTTGCATATGAAATAACACCTTTTTTCGGAAAAAAATGTGTTATCTCACATGGTTAGGTGGTGTATATTAAAAGACGTGCATATTATGCCCGTACTAAGAACTTTTATACTTAACCATAATTACCGTATTTTATATGTCACGTACCGTTAACTATGTAACCGAGGAGTTAAACATGCCATTCTACCTGAAGATGCAGCTTCCAAAAATAAGTTCCCTTCGTTGGTTTGTCAGTTATGGAGAAAATCGGCCTTAATTGCCTCGCAAGCAACAAAGATGCCTGTTTGCGTGGGATGCGTAGGGGAACAAATTAATACAGTCTGGCTTTCAAATTGTACACCCTCAAATTGAGCACGACTGCCAAATTGTGCAGGTTTTTTGAAAACGCAAATTGCACAATTTGAAGGTCGGGACTGTACGAGTAGATACGAATAGAGCGGCCCTGAAAACGGTATTAAAACGGAAATATGGAAATTATTGGACGCCAACAAAACCAACGTACATTCTAAAATCGTACCATGAGTTATTTTTATGTCTCGCTAATGTTCTCGCGCGCGAACCGTAGGTTAATCCAGCCAATCAGCGGTTTTGTACAGTGCACAAAATGAAGGTCAAAAATGAGGAAAAACTTATAATTTGTAATAAAAAAATGCTTTCGTCCCAGAATTCGAGTTTAAATTGGAAATAGCGTCCAAAAATTACACCGGAATTGGAGTTGTCGAGGGAGCGGGTCAGTTGGCGGTAGTACCGCCAACCCCTTGCTATGGGTCAGTTCGCGGTAGTGCACCAAATTAGTACTACCGCGAACTGACCCATAGGAGTATTTTTCGCGGTAGTTCAAATATAATATTAATTTTAAATATTAATTTTGTATTCGTGTTTACAGGTTTTTATATTGAAATTTGTAAGATTGTTTATGATTATTAAGTTTGTAGAAAAAGTTCGCATAATCGTTCATGTAGCTTTTGGTATAATTCCGTGGATAAGCCTTTTGAACTTCTAGTTTGGCAGTCTTGAACCAATTTCATTTTTACTTTAGTCATAGTCCATGACTCATAGTCTATAAGTTATAGACTATAGAATTTAAGCGACAAGTACTAAAAGAGATTTCTTATACTATAAGTACTATAAGTTATAGTCTATCTCTTTTAGTATTTGTCGCTTAAATTTTAGATTTCGAAGTCAAATGACGAAAATAATTGTTTTATTTTTAGTTCTAGTTTTTGATCGCGAATGAAAGTTTTTTTAGGAATATGAATTTCGCCTTATTTTTCTTAACTAGAGTCCATCCGGTTCCATCAAATATTAAACGTTGCTTGTCAAACGTCAGAATGTGCACAGTTCGGCGTGAAAATATAATCAAATTTTTGATCAACTCAATCGGATGAATAACACGTTCATTGTCATAGTAAAGTAACATGTCATCAAAAATTTTGCTTACGTTTTTTTAAGATGGTTCTAGATTTGCTTGAAAAAAAAGGAAAAAAAATAATGTTTTTGATCAGTTGTCCAAAACAGTTTTGGCAAAACTATTCCTAATCAATTTTTGTCTTTCATTTGTAATACATTTGTATTTAGAAGTGATATCTAGAAAAAAAAAAAGTAAAAATAATATGAACTACCGCCAAAAAATGTATTTTTTTCTTAGTTTGGCGGTAGTTTCGCGATTTTACCCAGGTGCGGGTCAGAAAAATATTTTGTTGCCGGTAGTGACTACCGCCAACTGACCCCTTATCGTTGTCGACCCAGAGTTGTAGCTCAATTTTTTTTCTTTTTTTGAGAAAAAAAAACAACCAGGAAACGGATTTTTGTAGCATAAGCGACCCGGAATTTCAAAAAGAAAATCTGGAGCTTTTTGTTTAGAAAAAAATTTTTTTTTTCATATTTGAGGCGAAATCCGCTTCGCGTTCGTTGTATGGACAATACAACCGATTCCTAAGAACTTCTACTTTTGTTTTTTGTCGAAAAAGGTGGTGAAGGGCATAATGTTTGAACATAATAATAATTTTTTATGCTAGCCACGTCATTTAAGACAAAAAATAAAGAAATTTAATCTTTGCGGTGACAAATTATGTCAAAACAGTGACCTTTTTTAAAATATTTTGGAGCAACTATTTTCATATTCAGATTTCGACATTCACCGAAACCATATAAATATGATGGGCAGAGGAAAATTGACTGAATCGGTTGAGCGGTCTCACAATGCGACTCCCGCCAAGATTATTATTTTGTTTTTCCGGAGTTTTATCACTTGTTCATAATAATGATGGAACTGGAGGATCACCGCCGTCCATTTACCAATACGTCATTATGAATGCAGATGTTACTATGCAGTTAGGGTGTCATACTGTACAATTCATTGATATTATATATAGTGATTTTTAAAGCGATTTATTTATAATGATTTATTTATAGCGATTTATTTATGGCGATTTCACCTATTTACGGTTTTTTTTACAAATATGGCGAATACATTTTTGCGGAAATAGTTTATTTAAGTTTATGAAGTACATATTACGTACCTATTTCTCACCCTCAAATCAGTGGACCGGAGCCGATCCTCATGCAGTACATGGATTGAACACGAAAGATAATGGCTACGTGGCAGTTGGCTTTGCTTTGGCTTCTGAAGCACAAAACGCAAAATGTAAGATAGAGATATTTATACTTGTTGTACCAGACGCGTTTTGTAAAAATCAAACTAAGGAGCATTCACACCTAACCGCGCAAAATTTAATGAATAATTGGTCTATTTACCGGTTACCCGGACATCCTATCAAAAAAAGAATTTGAAATTCGCCATGGTCGATTTAGTCTTAGTGCCTATTTTGCAGATAATTCAACTTTTGGAAGTGGGAAAAACCTATAATCGATCCTATTTACCGGTTAACCGGACATCTTATCAAAAAACCGACTCAAAATTCGAGCTCGCCATTGGTCGACCTAGTCTTAGTGCCAGTTTTCCCTGCAATAGACTTTTGGGGAGTATGAAAGACCGATAACCGGTTTTTTGCCGGTTAATAGGGCGTACCATCAAATAACCGAGTTTTTTCGTATTTGCCGTTATATATTTAGTTGGACTGCATATCAATTTTTAATTTTTAAGTGATCTAAAACTGGACCGATTGTCCGTCCATCTTACCGAGAAATTGTGTATGTTGGCCTTTTCTGACAGACAACCCTATGAGTCATAGGCTATGACTCATCAAAATAACACTCGGAAAATTAACGGTTTTTCTTAAGTCGCCGGATTCGTCAACCGTGTTGATCTGTGTGCGAATACGAATCAGTATGACTCAAATCTTGGTGCATACTTGAATCAACCTGGTACAAACTGCGCCAATCGATTCACCTGGTCTTATTTAAACAAAAATAATAATCGAAATTTGAAATTGGCCTGGGTTGCCGAAAGTCCCGACGGAAGCTACATTTTGGCTGCCGGTGTCCGACAAGCAACTTCTCAAACTAACCGATTTAACGGTTACATTGCCAAATTGAACGCAGCCACCGGAACTCTCATTTGGGACTTTGACGTTGCCACAGATTCCGGTACACTTTCCGGTGCCAGGTCAGGATTCGAGACAATCGCATTCACTGAAGATGGCGGATTCATTGTAGGCGGGTTCATGAATAGAGAATCGACTGCATTCCCCAACTTCAAGCTAGGGTATTCACGGTTATACAAGAAAAATTATTACGTTAAAATTTATTTAACGGTTAAATAATTTCTTTTGAAACTGCCTCACTAGGGTGTTACAACTGAATTTCAAATGGCATTAAAAAGTGCAAACAGCTATGAACATGAAATTTCACACATTTTTAGAGTTTTGGATCAGGAATTTAGCCAAATATAAATTTCGGTGCGGTTTTGACTTTTACCGGTTTTGACCGGAATTTGTCGGTTTTCGACAAATTGATTATTGATATTCGTCGGTTTTTCTGGTTTTTAGGGTAATTTGACGCGAAGAGTCCGAATTTGATATGAATTTTAACAAATAACCGGTTGTTGACCTGTAAAAATCAGTTTTGCGGTAAAAATGCCCTATTCCTCACATTTTTCGTTTTAATCTCGTTTTATCTTGTCACGCGATTCACGTTAGAATCACTGTTTTCACCTAAAATATCAAATCTAACGCATTTTGTTTCCCATTGAGTTCGAAACTATACTTCGAATATTTATCGCGTCTACCCTAATGCAAGTCTTCGGGACAAGTCGATGATGGAACTCCCGTTCTGCACAAATTCTCGGCAGCGACAGCCAACGCCGCTTCAATGAATAATAATCCGTCCCCTGTTTGGACTTATAAATGTGCAGGATCGAATCAATGTCAAATGCGTTTTGGTGCAGCNGGTGTTGAAAAAGTTGTCACCGTTCCTGGCCCTCGCTCTGAAATTATCATTGTTGATGCTTCGAACGGTCAAGAGGTGAGAAATTTTGGACTTAACCCCTACACGGTTATCTTTTCAATTGCCTTTAAAAGTTCTACTTGGCGTTTTACATGAATTTCCAGCATACTTTCTCCCGCGTTTTCTAGATGGTGATGTTAGAGTTTTTGACGTTTCAAGTTTGTCTATCTACACTGCGTTTGGTAACAAAAAATACCGTGTTGACAAATGAACGAAAAACGATTTGAGCTAATTTGAGCTAATTCAAGAAATTAAGAAAAATTTATTGTATTTTTTGTTACCAAACGCAGTGTAGAAAATACGAAAGAAACAACGGCATAAACTCATCTAAAACGATGAGTAGTTAGATGTAAAAATCGATTAGTTGATTTTCATGGATTACTTACTTTTAACACCTATTTCCTCTATAGCGCCAAAACTGAACATCAATTATATATAATTAAGACGATATCTATCCCGTATCTTGTAGATCCTACACTCACTTTTTTTGTGTGTGATACCCTTGCGTAAACGAAATACACCGCCTGTCTATTTAAGTTAACGCCCCCAAAGTAAACAAAATACTCGGAAGTTAACAAAATTCACGATAGTTAACAGTCGCTTCGCGTCATCTTTTGCAGTTTAAGTTGACGCACTGTCTACTAAAGTTAACATAGTTCCCAGAAGTTAACAAAATTCAAGGAAGTTAGCAAAATTTAAGGAAGTTAACACCTTTTCCCCGTCTTTTTTGACAACTTCCGTAGTTGCAATGTAAAATACACTAATTTTATTACCAAAAAGGCTAACATCCATTCAACGAGACAAATTTGTTCAAATTATTAAAAATATCGATGACAAATCTACCAATTTCTCAAAATTAAATTTTTTTTCTTCAAGCTGATGTATAAAAGATTTGAAGTGTACGATGGCAGTCGCTCAACTAACTTTGCATTAGACGGCACTGCCTCAGACATTGAAGTTGAATTTGACGCGAATGGAAACGTTGCCGGTTTTGTCACAAACGGTCTCGATTTTGCGCCGGTTGCATCTGATGGCGGCGTTAACTGTGGTGCCGACGGTTGCAAACGCATTCGAGGCGTTTTCACAAAGTATGCCCCTGATTTGCAATCAAAATTATGGCAGACAAAATTCAATACGGGTGATTGGCCAGGCGGATTATATCAACATTCAAATACACCAGTCTCCCCTTACAAATCACTCATTTACACAGAATGCTTCGGAGTCACGAAGGTCAACGATGGAAACGGTAATCATATTGGATACGCTGCAAGCTGTGGGTCTGGCGCAGAAGGGTGCGATTTCCAGCCAACCGTAAGTCACATGCATTTCTCTTACCGAGCTGCGTCTCGATACCCAATATTGATTTTAAAGTGTGCGCTTCTCTGTGAGTCGCCGAATAACGACACATCCAAAGCGCCGTTGGGTTTTAGAAACTTATTTTGTTATTTTTCGTGATTTAAATTAAGTGGTGATACTTCAGTACCCCCAAAAAGGATAAAAATAAATCAGTTGCAGATTAGTTTACTAATAGTTAGGCTCGAAGTCTCTTCGGGGTCGTGGGTTCGAATCCTACTTCAGTCACCGGTTAAAATCTATGAAGAAATCCTTTTTATGCTAATTAAGTAGATTAAATCAACAAAACATTTTTTTTTTGTTTGAAAACCTCGTTATTTTATTTTTTAATTTAAATAATAAACTAGTAACTTTATTTCAGGCCATTCAACAATATTGCAACCAAGACTCACGAAGAGAATGGAGAGCCACAACTGTCCGAACAGATTTGGCCGGAAATATTGTCTGGTACCGTATGGATAGTTTCAAAGATTCAGAATCGAACAACGTGATCAGCTCTGCCGCTGAATACATTTTCACCCGACCGGACGGAAAAACCGTTATCGTTAGCGACGAAACTATGGGCTTTGGTTTTTTGACATNTAACTTAACAAAATTGACGTAACTTAACACCTTTTTTTCGAAAAGTTTTGTTAAGTTACGTAGACAGGTGGTGTATTGTAAATAGAATTAAGATGATTCTACCCGTTATCTTGTACATCCTACACTAACTTTTGGTGTATACGAATCCTATGTGTAAATGAAATACACCGCCTGCCTATGAAAATTAACTACCCTTAAGTTAACAAAATGCCCGGAATTTAACAAAAATCATGGAAGTTAACAGTCGGTTTGCGTCATCTTTTCTAGTTTTAGTTGACGCACTAACAGAGTTCCTAGAAGTTAACAAAATTCAAGGAATTTAACGAAATTTTAGGAAGTTAGCACCCTTTTTCCACGTCGTTTTGTAAACTTCTAGACAGTGTAAAATACACTCCTTTGATTACAAAAACGAGAATTTGTTCAAATTATTAAAAATATCGATAAAAAATATCCCAATTTCTCAAAATTAAATTCACTTTATTGTAGCTGATGTATAAAAGATTTGAAGTGTACGATGGAAGTCGCTCAACTAACTTTGCATTAGATGGCACTGCCTCAGACATTGAAGTTGAATTTGACGCCAATGGAAACGTTGCCGGTTTTGTCACAAACGGTCTCGATTTCGCTCCGGTGGCATCTGATGGCGGTGTTAACTGTGGTGCCGACGGTTGCAAACGCATTCGAGGCGTTTTCACAAAGTATGCCCCTGATTTACAATCAAAATTATGGCAGACAAAATTCAATACGGGTGATTGGCCAGGCGGATTATATCAGCATTCAAATACACCAGTCTCCCCTTACAAATCACTCATTTACACAGAATGCTTCGGAGTCACGAAGGTCAATGATGGAAACGGTAATCATATTGGATACGCTGCAAGCTGTGGGTCTGGCGCAGAAGGGTGCGATTTTCAGCCAACCGTAAGTCACATGCATTTCTCTTACCGAGCTGCCTCTGGATACCCAATATTGATTTAAAAGTGTTCGCTTCTTTGTGCGGCGACTCAATAATAACTAAAATCATCAGAGCCGTTGGGTTTTTAGAGAAACAAATTTTGTTATTTTGTCATGGTTTGAATTAAGCGGTGATTTTACAGTACCGGGAGGGTAGCAAATTTGGCCTGACATCCGGCGAAAAAATATTGATTTTTTACTCCTTTTTTCATTTTTTTTTCTCCGCAGGCCCACGTACATCGAAATAATAACACCAGTACCCCAAACAAAGTTCAGTTAGGCCCGAAATCTCTTCGGGGTCGTGGGTTCGAATCCCACTTCAGTCACCGGTTAAAACCTATAAAGAAATCCTTTTTATGCTAATTAAGTAAATTAAATCAAAAAAACATTTTTTTGCTTGAAAACCTCGTTATTTTATTTTTTAATGCTAGACCGCCCTAAATGAGAAAATATGGGTGGTTACCACTCTTAAATAATAAACTAGTAACTTTATTTCAGGCCATTCAACAATATTGCAACCAAGACTCACGAAGAGAATGGAGAGCCACAACTGTCCGAACAGATTTGGCCGGAAATATTGTCTGGTACCGTATGGATAGTTTCAAAGATTCAGAATCGAACAACGTGATCAGCTCTGCCGCTGAATACATTTTCACCCGACCGGACGGAAAGACCGTTATCGTTAGCGACGAAACTATGGGCTTTGGTTTTTTGACATTGGATTGCGAGGCTGGAGTTACTTGTCCAGGTAGCGGCACAACGACAACTCAAGCGCCGACAACGACAACTCAAACAACAACAACAACTCAAGCGCCAACAACAACAACTGTTGCTCCAACACCCTCCACGGCTTCAACAGCCTCAACGGCTTCAACAGCCTCAACGGCTTCTACAGCCTCTACTCAAACAACGCCGACTGGAACATCAGGTTTGGTCATCTATAGTATTAGTATATGTATATTTATCTATATCAAATGAAATTATCGTGTGACTGCTCTACAACTGTGTGCGCACAGTAGCAGAGTAATCACGCATTTTTNATGACTCACCTCTTGCCGCCATATTTATTATAAATATTATATTCAACACCTAATTATATATGATTATATATAGAATACACCACCTGGCTACGTAACTTAACAAAATTTTGTTGAGCTCTGGGCGTTTTGTTAAGTTTAGGGGCGTTAAATTCCGTATACAGGCGGTGTATGTAATAAAGCTATTTGCTGTTCACTTGATATCATATCATATATTGATTATTTTAAGTTACGTTGTTATAATATTTAACTTTGCAACGAATGTTTTCAGCCAATGCATTTGGTGTTTAGTTGTCAAAATTTCAACAAAAATCCTGATTGAAGTGAGACATATGATATGTCACATATCGACACAATTATGGTAATGTGTTCCCGTATTTTTATTCCAAACCAGATTTAAAGTTATTTAATAAATAATTATTGATTAATAATTTTAAACAATTATTAATTTTACACTTTTTTTACATTTTAACAAGCGTTTCCTGAAAAGTTATTTCTTCGAAATTCCGGCCAGATAAAGAAACGAGCTGGAATCCCGGCCAGATAACGGCGCAGGTTGTTACACTTTTTTATGAAACAATTTTTAAGAAACTTTTTTTTTTGTAAATTTTGTCCTATATTTTTTTTTTACCTTGGACCTAATCCAGCGTGTCACAATATACGCATAATTTTTCACGCTGTAAAAGTTACTTATTTGGGATAATGCCTAGAATTTATTTATGAATAATGAAATGAACAGAATTTATTTATTTATATTAGCGCACGTTATTTATAGACTACAGTCCTTACTCCTTTTTGGGACGCTTTTTCGGCCAAAATGGGCAATTCCAAAAGAAAAATGATCCTTTTTGTGACGATTCTCCTTTTTCGAACGCTATTTTCGAGAACCGAAAACGTCCCAAAAGGAGTAAGCTGCTTACTGTGAGCACTGTAGTAATAATAGAATAATGGATTGTTAAACTAATTTTACAGTTACTGCAACCACGCCCACAGGTGAATGTCCATTTATGAAGTGGAAGGGTAAAAAAGCAACAAAATTGATGTACAGAGGCATGAAAAACGGCAAACGAAGTTATATTGTCCGACAAGCTGTTTTGAACAATTCCGATTTCCATCCAAATCTCCGTACAGGTGCCTACACCGGGTTTTTCATGTTTTCTCGACGATATTGTGGTACTGACTTTTTCGATGCTCTTAGCGACGGTACAATTAAATTGGGCATGTTTGATTATGAAGCCACTTATCAGGTAATTTGGAAGCAATAAAATGATTAATGGTAAAAAACATGTTAAATATTGAAACCTTATAATAGAAATTTACCATGAAATCGACGTAATATTCATGTGATGTGACCTTACATTCAAAATATGCACAACATCAGAGTGAAAAATATGATGTGAAGTTGTTCTTCATTATCATGACAATTTTCCATGTGTTTGTTGTAAAAACGAGGCCGTATTCGAGGACGTGCGTCGTTTTCATGGTGAATTCCTCATAGCTTGACATTTTTCACTTATCAGATTTAACTATGGTTGATAGGATTTTTCAAATAGGTAAAATTGGGCCACAATTTTGGAGTAAAGGCGTGCGACTGAAAGTACAACCATCTGCGATATTATAATAAACATGTTTTTAAAAGGGTATGAATCATACCGTATGATATCTAATTTGTAATTTAATTGTAATTTATCATGTTAAAAACTGTCTGAAATATCTAAAACAGTCCATACATATTTTAAAGTATTTCCACCAGAAATATCTACATTAACTTTATATTATCTTTATTACAACTTTAATGCTTAGTTTTTCGATACTGTTAGAAAACTTATTGTCANAAGTATTTCCACCAGAAATATCTACATTAACTTTATATTATCTTTATTACAACTTTAATGCTTAGTTTTTCGATATTGTTACAAAAATTATTATCAATTTACTATACAGTCAGGGGTCTCTCGATGTGCATTTTCGATTTCCGACAAACGTGCACATCGAGAGGTATTTACAAATTTTGCTGAACAGTGCACATCGAGAGAGACATGCACATCGAGAGAGTGCACATCGAGAGACCCCTGACTGTATTAAGAAAAATTTATAATAGGAAAATATAAATACAACTTTTAAGGTCCAATACAGACACACACGAATTGATGGATCAAAGGGAAGTTCGGTCACAGTTCAATATCATCAATCCTTTGTTGGTGCTACTGATGCTCCATGGTCAAAATCTGGCGGAAATAGCGTCAAAAAGGATCAATTTTATTTAACTATCTCGGGCATTCCGGACAGCTGGGACGCATCTAAAGAAGCAGCATGTCTTAATTTGTTAACCGGTGTATTACCAACTGATTTCGACATGCAGGCCGATTGGACGCAGTGTGCCTCTACACAAAAAGACGCTGGATTTTAAATCTGTGTATAAATATTGAAATTTATTACGTATTTTTAAGACTTAAAACTATTAAATTTCAACTACCGAAAACAAAGAAATAAAAATTCGTCAAAAGTTAAAACGCGTCATGTAGAAACTCCACAAAGATTATTTACAATTTATTTTAATTTATCAAAAAGTCTCTTTTCTTTTGTGGCGAAAGAGTAATCCGCCGAAATTTCTCCATTTCTGCCTTATCACAATTCTCAAAAGGGGAAACTTCGACGCATTCTCCATTCGCCACAAAAGAAAAGAGACCGATTCAGACGGTGCCATTTTCCGTTAGTCAACGTTTATCAAAGTTATGCATAAAGTGTGGATGAGCTCACGCACTACGCGTTATCTTGACTTCACAATGTTCCAAAGTGTGAAGAAATGAAAACGCGCAGTACGACCTCTCATTCACACTATACATAGGACATAATGGTATTGGGGAAATTCTTTGTAATATTGCAGGCATGGAATTATTTCCCACGTTATGCCCAAATACAGTCAGGGGTCTCTAGACGTGAATTTTCGATATCGGAAAAACGTGAAAATGTAGAGAGAAATGCACATCTAGAAAGACTGCAGATATAACTCTAATAAAAGTTGAATTGAAATAACCCTATTTGAAAAAGCAGCTGGCATTTGTGATAAGAATTTGCATTTGAGTTAACATTTTTTGTCAGAAAAAAGTGGTATTTCAAATGCTTAGTGTATATATTTTTAATCAACTTGAAGAAATGTTTCTGATATTATTCTGATAATCCGTAGCGTCATACTTGTATAATTTTGCGCTAAAAATTCAGTCCCAAATCATTGGCCTTTTAAAATAATCCATTTTACGTTTTTTTTTTGTCATTTATTTTTCTTTCATGGCGTCTTTCGAAATTCAAAATTCAATATTGAGACTTTGACATATAACTTTGATCCACGGTGGATGACCCACCCTTACTGGGTTAATCATACCTTTCAATACGACCTCTAATTATTCGT
>SCLG01000587.1:48837-64363 GCA_004367875.1 Oikopleura albicans | reverse complement strand
TATACCGTCCTGATTTTTACTTTTCTTAACTCACAGGGGGAAGTGCGTGTAAATAGACACGCAACTGGGGTTTTTCGTCGATTTAAGGCATATGGAGGCCCCGTAGGGCAAAACGGGTATTGTTGACCCCCCCCCTCAACTTTTCAAGAAAATTCAATTGACGGTATTATTTTTTGCGTAGGTTGGAGATTTTAAAGTACATTTTTGTCCTGAAATATGGCGGTCTGAAACTGAATTCCTAACTAAAAAATCCGGACCTTGCGACATTTTAAATAATGTCACATTTTGCAAAGCGACCGGCTGGCCTTTTTATTGGGTGACCACGAATATTTCGATGAGTCATTTCAATAAGTTTCCATAGAAAGTACGATTTCTTTAGAATTCTACCAAACAAAAATACTCAAACTTCATTTTTAGAACTATCAAACACCCCAGCATGGAACATAACACGAAAAGTATTACTTGTGTTGTTTTGGGTTTGTTGGTTTGGCATGATTGCTTGGTCGGTTATTATAGTGGTTAAAGCGCCAAAATGCAAAAAGGAACCGGACCAAGCATGGTTTACCAAGGGAGCCATCGCCCAATTTGACTGCTCCGTTCCGGTTGAAGAAATTACGGTAAGGCCATTGCAAATTACAGACCCTGACATTTATCGTTACATTCGTGGACATACCAATGACTTTTTAATGTATTTTTTCTACATAATTACCCGCGAAATATCTATTTCTAGACATAAATTATCTAGATCTCTGTATATAATAAACAGTATTTATTAACGTACATGTTAATATATGCATGAACGTACATGTAAATACTTGTATATTATATATATCCCGCTGCCTCGCCATATTTGACGAGTTCAACCTTTCAAAACTATTCATAGTTATACATTGTATAGATATGTTTATACTTGTATATTTATACATGTGTATGCATGTATGTACTTGTATATATGCAATGTATAACTATGTTAAGTTTCGAGATGTTTAACTCGGCAGACACCTCGATTTTCATCACAAAAATTGGTAAGATAAGGGAACGAAAGTGGAAAATTGAAAGATAATGGCATGGCTTTTTTAAGTGGATTTTTTAAGATAACGGCTCACTCGGTGTAGTTTATATTTCGGTCCAAAAAGTGTAAAGATAGCCCGACTTTGTTAAAATAACTGGTTAGGGAGTGTATTTCTTGTTAATGTTACATACAACTAATAAAATGGTTCAGGCACAATTGGATCGCATAGAACCCGGCCAATATGAAGGCATTATGGCCGAGGGCTGCCTGCCGAGTCTGGCCGATTTGGGCGAGACGGTCGACGATACGAAAAAGGCCATGCTGCTCGAACAAGGCCTCGCCAAAGACATAAAAATGATTTTTACGATCGACGCTGACGGTACCAACGACGTGTCCGAGGTTGAACTGGCCAAATATGGCGATGCCGCCGGATTCGTTTTTCTCAACGCCGACGATGTCACATTTAACCTCAACGCAACCGCAGACACCTCAATTTTTATTGAAGGAAAAACGGACATTCCGGAGAATACGTTTTACTACAAGAAGCTTGACGAGGACGCGCTAGACGCCGCCAAAAGCTGGATTAAATCGACCCTATCGGTTAATGAGACAATGTCAGATGTTGATATTCCAGTTTGGGACATTGAAGGCGGCGTGGAAACCCTATGGAATGCGCTTTCCGCTGATGATAAGACTAAACCGAGGTACGTTTTTAAATCTCGTGATTTTTGAGACAACGGGCCCTTATTAAGGGGGTTACTACTAGACCTAACAACTCTCAGCGGAATTTGTTATTAACTGCACTTATAAATATTAATTTATTGAAACAAGTTTTGTTGTTTCTCAATTATTCAGCGAAATCAAATAAGACTTTTTAACGCACCCTATTATTTCGTCTAAGTTAAGGATCGGTAAAAAGCATTGTTTACAAACGTTATTTCAACCCCATTTAGCGATTTTATGATTATTTTTAGTTAAAAATGTATTTTAGTGCGGAGTTTATCATAAGTTCTGTTCTTCCGGGTGGCTTCGTGGTTCCCTTCGAGAGCATTGCGCGTGATTCCGAGGAAAAGGCCACTTTTGTAGAATTTGGCCGTCAGTGGCGTCGCGAACACGAATCCCTCCGTGCAATCTCCGGATCCACTATCCGATGGTTCACCCGAAATAATGGCTTTACCCGAAAATTTGACCTTCAGCCCGCCATTGAGGTCATGGTCAATCTGCTTGATGAGGATGTTGAGCTGGCCGCCATTCGTGGACCTCTTAACTCTGAGAAGAAACCTGAACGCATTTATCCAACCGGAGTAGAAGACGAAGAAACGCTTAAAATTATACGTTCTGGCGAAGCTCAAGTTTTTGTAGTACAGTAATCGTGTACTTTCAAACACACAAAATATATTGCGATTATAATTCTTGTATATTAAGTCTCACCAGAGGTCGGAATTTTGATTTTTTTTTCTTGTCCAACCCGATTCCAATTTCGCGGGTAAAAGTCGGGTAAAGTTACCCATGATTACCCGTTTCGGGTAAATCTCGGGTAACCAACCCGTTTGGGTTTACTAGGTCGAATTATCGTTGTCCAACCCGATTCCAACCCGTGTGTTTCACCCGAATTTACCCGAATTTAAAATTTTAACCCGAGTTTCACCCGAATTCCACTTTTTCCCCGAGTTTAACCCGTTTTTTTCAAACGGTTGTCCAACCCGATTCCGATTCCAACCCGCGGGTAAAACTGATAAATTCTTACCCGAATTCCGTTACCCGAGTTTTACCCGACTTTTCTAACCTGAAAATCGTTGTCCAACCCGCGGGTAAAATTTGGGTTGGAATCCAAGTGCCGACCTCTGAGTCTCACCCTATTGCATAACTATTTTTCTAGTGGTTGTCTGACCCACTTGAATATTTTAATGAGCTACGTAACAATTGCCTTTCAAAAGCACCTCATGTTAGAGCTCGAAATATTTTCATTACAGTCTGTTCCAGTTTGAATTTATTGTATTTATGACTGCTCTGTGAATCAAATTTGTTTTTGTTCAAGTCCACGAAATAAAGTATTAATTATTAAGCATATAAATTATCATTGTTGTTAATTCCGTTTGGCCACAAAACAAAGAATGGTTTAAAAGTTGATTAGATTCTATACACAAACGGCGCCGTTATCTGACCGTTATTTTTGTCGGAAAACATTTTGTTACGTTATAATCGCTAGCTAACGGCGCGGCGCAGTCGGACTGAGGCAGTCCTAAACATGTAAAGATAAGGGTGTCTGGAAAAATTGTGCTCAAAATTCCGGTAGAATTAGGGTTGGCAGCCCTGGATGGAAATTCTCCTCAAACACTTTTTTCGTAAGTCTTCATCCAGTCCCTACTCCCAATACGGACGATTTTGATTCTCGAAAATAGCGTCTGTATTGGGCGCAAGTTAATCTGAAATATGTTTTATTAATAAGTGCACATTCACCTATTTACAGATTTTTCTAAGCTTATTGGGGTTTAAATTTTTCAAAAGAGACTACAGTCCTTGATTCCATAACGGCCGTTTTCGGTTCTTGAAAAAAGCGGCCGTTATGGGATAAACGGTCGTAATGGAAGCGCCCGTTATGGAATCAAGGACTGTACCGTGCTTCACTCACATCACTCTATTGTAAATGTCAAATTTTGTGGTGTACTACAGTCCTTACTTCCAATACGGACGTTTTTGATTCTCGAAAATAGCGTCCGTATTGGAAGCACCGTCCGTATTGAGTGCGTCCGTATTGAGAGCGTCCGTATTGAAATGATTTTCAGATATTTCGTATTATAATGGCTTATCTTGAACATTTTCGAATTGAAATGACGTTTTTTTGTATTAAAATGGCTTATTTATGTTAAAATACAGTCGTTACTCCTTTTTGGGACGCTAAAAAGGAGCAATTGTCCCAAAAAGGAGTAAGTATTCATTTTATAATTTTATTCAGTTAGGAAGGTTTGAAAAAAGTGAGAATCGTCGATTGTTTTAACACAGTTGATGATGGTGCTGGCAGTTCATCGTCGCTCATTTCAATCGGATTATCGTCGGAAAATATATAAAAGCCCGAGTTTTAATGTGAAAGTCCAATTTTTAGCGCCGAATATAACCCCATATAACTTATATAGTCCTTACTCTCAATTCCGACGGACCTAATACGGACAATTCCTCCTAATACCGACGCTTTTTGTGAAAAAATGTCCCCAAAATTGTTAAAAATGAGCATTTTATGACAATTCACCCCAATACGGACGCTATTTTCGTGAATCAAAAACGTCCGTATTGAAAGTAACGACTGTAATTTTAAAATTTTTCCGTGCAAATTGCGTCCGTATTGAGACTATTCATGGTTCAAATTAAAAAAAAGGCCAGCGTCCGTATTGAGTGCGTCCGTATTGAAAGTAAGGATTGTAGTAGAAAAAAAAGGTAGCCGATTTTTCGTCGGCTGAACACAATGGGTGACTACCGGTAATAATCAACATCAGGAACCGGACTAGACAACTGCAAACTGTCCTGCCCAGTTCGACTGAAAGCCACGGAAATCTAAAGCTTGGATTCTGAGCACATTTGATCGAAATAACGAATAAATTATCTTTTTACATAAAAACTAATGGCGTTATCGTGTTTGGAAAGTGTAACTACGGATAAATCATTGTCAAACTTTAAGTACTAACTAATAATGAACATTTGTAGTTACACTTTTTGAAAACCATGTCGACATTAGTTTTTGTGTCTAACAAAAAATTATCCTACTTGGAACGATTACTTAAAGTGGACATGCCAATTTCTGACAGAAAAATCAATAACATAGCTGGGATAATAACATGAAAATTATCTTGTATTAAGAAAATGGATTTTTTTTATCAGACATATAAACTAATTTCGATAGGGGCGTGTTTTCTAAATGTAAATTTGTATTCAAAAAAAGAGGAAGCGCCCCTTTTTATAATATCGTATCAAGAACTGTAGTATACTCATGATAATCAAGGTCTGTTGTGTAAATATGAATGAGCTCTATTCTTTCATTACTTGTTTTATATGTAGCATTTATCACAGGTATATTGATGGTAATTTAGATGTCTGCAGAAATCGTCGAACAGAAAATAGTTTCATAGATAATTGCTTTGTGGGCTGAATTTGCGTCTCTCAATTGCGCCACTTACGGTCCTGTCTCAGCTTATTCCGTAATTAACAACGGGTTCTCGTTAATCATTTTTTCGAAATTTTAATTGGGGCCAAAACGTTTTCGGTTCTTTTAAGTAAAAAAAGCAAGGTTGCGGAGATGGCCCAACAATCTAGAAAATATGCAAAACAAACGGTCTTAGCACAGCAAAAATTTATCTAGAACGAAGAGTAGTAGCAAATTTTTGGGCGTCACCTCTAATATATTCGTACGCTCCAGCGATCTTAACAGTACCATCTTGATCGCTTATCAGAACTGCCATAACTGACTTTTGAGTTTGGGACGTTCCGACAAACACCAAAGCACCATAACGCCAGGGCGTTATTTAAAATTGTGTGGTTTGTTAATTGTTCAAATATGCTAAAAAACCAAGAAACTTTGTAAGCGGAAGTAATCAACCGGTCGGTCAGGGTCACCGCCTTCTGGGGCAAAACATAGACTCGGGTGGATTATTGACTTCTTGCCACGGGTCCACCTTCTTTTCGGGGACGTGTGTGCGAATCCCACTTCAGTCACCACTGAAAAAGTAGATAGTTTACTCTAATGTGACAGTAAAGGTTTGGTGTGTAAAAATGACTGATCTTTCATTATTTGTTTTATATGTATCAATTATCACATGTATATTGATCCTCAAATCCCAAAAATTGGACAAAAAAGAAAAAAGTGACTCAGAAGAACACACACATCTTACATTATCTCAATTATGCCCGCAGTGGCGTTATGGTAACTCAATACGAAGCCACGAATCTCGGAGCAAAAACGCTTGCATTGTTGGCGCATCGCACGTTTCTCTTTGTCGGGCAATACACTCAAATCGATTGCCATTTCAAGAATTCGTGTGTCAAACATATCGGCGGGTAGACGTTTGGTCACCTGTTCAAGTTTCCCATACGCTTGGCCCATGTTATCAAAAATGGAAAAACTCAGAAGAATAAAAATGAAGAAATTAATCCCCGGAAAATGATGTGGCAAAAATCTACAAAATCGAGAAGCAGAAAACTGTGTGTGGATGTCGTCGAATTTCAAAACGACATTCTGGAAAATATCCAATGGGAGACGAGTGTCAACAGTAATCGAAAATTATCAAGAAGATTACCTCGAAAATAATGTCCACGTCGTCGAATGCATGTGTCTGAGAGCCCGTTCTATCACCATCCGTACAAAAACAAGTCGCTAGAATTGCAATGGGAAAAGTCGCAAACAGGGTGGCCAAAAAGATCACTCTTACAATATTTGTGAAATTTTGTTTCGACGATCCATTTTTTGATCGCATAAACATATTACAAAAACCTCTCCTTTTTTTATGTCTAACTCCGTTGGAGTTATTTTCTATCTAAAATCTAATTTTTTTTCTTTTCTCAAACTCTAACAAACACTCATAAATCTAGAACATTTCTGACATGCTTAATTGGTATCAACTCTTTCAAACTTCTTCAATTATTCCCTATTTTACCTATCCCGCATTTACCTTCAAACATTATATCCGGTAGATTATCGTAATCTAAGGGACATAATAATTGTCTTTTTTTCCACATTTTTGTGGGCTAAGCCCTCTTGCACCTGAGAGTTAAATTATTTACTGTCAAAATGGAGGCAATAAAAAGCAATAATAATAATATTGATTGTAATTTAGATGGCTGCAGAAATAGTCGTTCAGATAATAGATACCTAAAATATGCGTAGGATACAACTAATAATTTTGTATTAATGATTTTTATTAAAGTGACGTTATTGATAAAATATGTAATGTGAAGCTGATGCTTTACATATTTTGTGTCAACATAAATTCGTTTTCAAATCAGGCTGTGTCGTTCAGACCTTATACTGTTTAATGGATGTTGACCCGAATAAAGGATTCCGTGATTTAAATGACCTAAGGATGATGATCAAAATCCCTGAATCGAATGAACATGCTCTTGAAAGCTCTTCGACCACCCTTGGACACTTTTTGGTCGATTTGACCACAAAAACACAAATTCACAAACCCGTTAACGTACGGGGTTTATTTTTTGCAGGCTAGGGGGGCGTTAACTCGTTAACAGTTTTGAAAAAATATTTCAGAAAAAAATGTGCGTGAAAACTATTAATTGCAAATAACCTCTTTTTTCGGGTTTCCTAGCTCCAATAAATGACTAGTTGATATTACGGAAATATTTCTTTTATTTTTATCTGCTCTTGAATAGATGAAAACATCAAAAAATGCGCTTTATATATTTGTTTGGAATAAATTCCAAAATATGTGTTTGAAGGTTAATCATCCAAAAAACCCTATCATAATCGAATTCAGCAGCCTTTTGACCGAACGAATCATCAACTCATGTGAAGCAAAATAATGATCAATACGCCTAAAATGAAATAATGGCAGGAATTTGGTAGATCAAAAGGTTTAACGACTTATCATTGGTTTAAAGTCTGAAGACTAGACTTAAACGAAAATAATAGAATAGATAACAATAAATAAGGTGATACCAGGGTTGCAAAAAAAACGCTAAAACGGCGTTGGGCTGTTTTTGCAACCCTGCCCCGGTCAAGCTGACCGAGACCTTGTTATGCATTTGATGATGGGTGCGCTCAAAACACAATGGTTTTTAAGATACATTTTGTTACAATTTTTCTCAAATTTACCCCATAAGGGGCACTAATTCCATAACGGCCGTTTACCCGATAACGGCCGTTTTTTCAAGAACCATGGTTAACCAAGAACGACCGGTATGGAATCAGGAACTGTATGCAACGGTTGCGTTGTGGGCGGATAAACTTCAGTCAATATATTCTCTATATAATATTGATACTTCTAGGAAATTATTGGATCCCGCTGCGGACCCGCAGACTGTAGTCACTACTGTAATGAAACGATAAAGAAACGATATAAAATTTCGAGAAAAAATAATTTATTAATGCACTGTGACGGTTCAACAAATAATAAGTTAATAATAATAACTTAATTGAAATTGGAAGTAAATCGATTCCGGCGGGAGGATCGTTTCGAATAAATTAACCACTAGGGAGCGGTTTCGTGAATGAAAATTTCTTTTTGGTTTTTTTTTTAATTTTATTTTTCATACAAATATATGTGATATATTTCAAAGACAGTGAGCGTTATAGCGCCACTGCGTAGTTACGGCTTCAAATTTTCCACCAGAGATAAAGGAAAAATAATTATAAAATGACGACCACGAGATGGTCGACAAAAAACACGTACCGATTTAAAAAGAGTACGAGAGTTAAGTTAAACGCCCACTGAGCATATTTCGGTGGCGTTTGAGTTGTAACAGACGTACGGGGGTTAATTAGATTAACCCTATGCAGTTGAAGCACTTGAAGCAACCCTGGTTATGATGCTGCCTTGATTGCACGAACTTAAATTCAACAGCATTTTAAATGAAAAAAGAGACAAATGTCCTAATTTTAGTCAGCCAATCAGCCGACGATAGTAAAAATAAGGTATCTTTTGCGTACAGAAATCGAGACAATTTTTGGCACTAAATTGTATAATATGACATTCATCCTAAAGATTTTTTATAGTCTAGACGTTCTTCATAATCTTCAATTCAGAGTCGCTTAAATGAGGAATAATTTTGAGAAGTTCCTTGATTCCATCTTCGACCGTCACCTTAAATATGCAAGATTAAATTTATTATTGTAATATGGTTATGTAAGATTCATATCATTTGAATTCAAACAGCTTTTTTGTATTATTAAAAACAATGGAGTCGAATTGGCCTATAAGAGAGACTAATGATAGGGAACGATTTATTAGCCAATCAGCGTCAAGCGTTATCATTTTTCATCAAAAATAAGACGTTCCTATTGGCCTACAATCAATTGGTTTTGTTTCTTATTTAACGCCGTTATGTCTCACTTATTCCATTATATCGCGCCATTATGCTGCATTTTTTGAGAATTTTTCTGTGAAACAACGGCGCACCTGGTGGCTGGTAACATAGCGGCGCACAAGGTGACTCATAACGGCGCACCCAGTGATTCATGAATTACTCATAACCGGCGGTAAGTTCATAACGTTTGTTCACTTACGGTAACTGTTTGATGTCCAAGTGCCTTAATTCTGGCATATGACACTTCGTAGTCCCGTTTGTCGGCATCGGTGCCTTTTCCTTCGGTGATTTTGCATCCTTCAACGTTCTTTTCGATCAATTTTGCAACCTAAGAATATTTTTGTTTTACAACCATGTTTGTTTTATTTTTGCGCAGAAACAAACCTCCATTTTAGTAAGATTCATTGACTCGTCGCCGACATTATATGCTTTTCCTTGCATTGAGGTATAGTGTTGGATAGCGAACAGGAAAGCACGAGCAACATCCTAAAAATTGAGTTAAGTATTTTTTTATAGAGCTAAAAGTATACTTTTTCTCAGTTTTTTCGTACTTTAGCGTAGTCTACTGGCTATAGACGGATATTTTAGCAAAAAAATTCAGCAAATAATTACAAATAATTAAAAACATGTGTAATAATGGAGGCGGGTAAACTGGCGGTACTACCAATTTTCCCTCATAATTGGCGGTAAAACTACCGCCAATTTACCCCCAGCCTTATAATACACATAATGATTGCAAAGCCTAGTGATTGCAAACCCTTATGCTAAAGCATACTATACATTTTATTATCCAAGAGGTATTTGATATTTAAAACTGGCGAATTAGCGACTCCTGACGATTAGGTGACCCATGGTTAATTTGTACTTATCATTTTCGTCATTTTTAACAGACTTTATTAAAAGGTTAGACAGAATAACACATAAAACAACGCTAATTAGGGTTAGGCCTGATGGCTTTTCACGTGTTAAACAAAAAGGTTATTCCACTTTATCCAAAAAAAATATTCAGGTTTTCGGTTGGAAATAAGGAATAATTGCAATGTAAAAATACGACTGTCGAGCTTCATATAACGATATTTAAATTTGAAGACGGAAAATGATAAGGTCAATTCTTAAAACTACACGATTCCAAAATGTATACCCTACAAATATTAAATACAATACAATATAATATACGCGCATTGTGTCGCAACATGCCGATATGTTAGACACAAATTTCCTCAANTACAGTAATTGTACTCACTGGTTCTTGTGAGTTAAAGTTGAGCTGTAATATTTAAATGTTCAAATCATAATGTATAATGTCCTAAATACATCTGAAGAGGCACTTATAGCGTCTAAAATATGTAATGAGTGCTCGGTATAACGTAGAAAATGATTACGCGCGAAAATGAATAACGTGTAAAAGGTATCAAAATTTGGTACCTTTTGCACGTTATGCCAAATACACTTGAAACCAAATCAACTTTAAACCAATTAGACCTTATCCAATATCCATGTTATACGAATTATACCTTATCCAAAATGCTTTTTAAACCAATCATACTTTATCTGAAATGCACTTTATACACATCATACGTTATCCATTTTAAACGTTGTTGCCAATTCTACGTTATCCCTTTTCAACATTTTTTTGATACCTTTTACACGTTATACTTTTTCCGCTTAAATTTTTTGATACCTTTTACACGTTATACCTTTTAAGAAAGTACCGTTTGAGGTATTCTGGATCGGCTTTTTTTATTTTAATAATCGACTCATTATGATTCAATATGATTCCAAGTTTATTAATTTCCGTCAACAAAAATGTGATTGGTTCAACAATATGATGCAAAAAAAACATTTTCATATAGGAATATAGGATTTAAAGAGAAGAGACGAAAAAGTGCGCCAAAAGGCGCAGCCGGACGTGCCACGGGGTAGTAAATCCGGACGCGCAGCAGTTAATAATTATATTTACCTTTTTACATTATAAAATATACATATCCTTATGTGAGAGGCTATCAGTGATTCACCTAATCACTGATAGCTTTTTCATTCGAGTAAGTGGAATAACCTTCTTGTTTAACACGTAAAAACCCATTAGGGTTGTTTTAAGTATTATTTATTATAAGTTATACTGTATAACTTATACGCTTTTTACGTGTTAAACACACTGTTGTAAGAGTATAACCTTTAAATGATGTATGTTAGACAAATGACGAAAATGCCGCTAATAAGCACAAATCAACCCAGGATCACCCAGTTGTCACGCGAAAATACATGGCACCGCGGTTTTTTTGCGGACTTTTTCTGCCAAAAAACGTTGTCCCCGAAATACCGCGTACCGCGAAAAACTTTTTTCTGACAAACAAAAGCCACCTATAGTAGCAATAACCACCTCCCGACGGATTATTCCGCGAAAACCTGTTTTTGTTTTTTCCGCAACAAAACTTTTTATTTGATTTTTTTCCGCGTGTTGCGGTTTCTTGCATTTTCCGCGAAATTTTTTTTTTGTATTTTTCGCGATCACCGTCGTGCCAAAATACATAAGGAGACAAATATGAACTAAACTTATTCTGGGTTCCGTTTTTACACAACAATATTACCTACCCGTCCTTAAATAACTATGTTTACGAAACTATATTAGATACGGAATCCGCAGCCCAGATTCACTCTGAATCCCGTCAAAACAGGTATTTTTGAGTGATTCGTGATAAAAACCGAAATTTACCGGTTCTTAATTTTTCATAAAAATATGACTTTTTTTTAAATAAGTTTAAGATCTGCTAAAGTGAATTTAACATCAACTGGACATATGTTGATGTATTTAAAGCTTAAACGGACATGTTCCAAAAATAATTTGGAGCAGTTCCAAAAAAAAATCCCTTTCTTACGTTTTTAAACGGAATTTACGTGTTACGAGAAACTCCGAATTTCAATTCAAGAGGGAGTCGAACTAAATTTTAGTTGAACGCAAAAGTCTGGTATGTTATGTCGCAATCTACTAGATTAAAACGAAGAGGTTGAAATTATATTTTCTTGGCGCTTTGCCACTTTTTTCAGCTCAATCAATTGATCAGTTCACACAAGTAGTAGGTTACGCAACTAGATTTTCTGGAAAGTTCCATGAAGCTGGTTTCTATAAATACGCTTTACTACTTTGAAAATGTGTATCGTAACATAGGGTGTCCGCGGTTAAAATCGGGGGTCTCCAAATCACTTTAAAAGCATGTTCAACGGATTCAGCATCTTTCACTGAGCAAAAAATTGCATTACGACAAATTCCTAACTTTAACTCCTAGGGGTCAAAATGGGCAAAAACTAATTTTTTTTTCAGTAAAAACCAATTTTCTAGAAATTTAGGACTCGGGCTCCCTCAGTTTTTTTTAAATCCAGCTTGACTATAATGCTTCCATTTAATACAAAAATGAAATTAAAAAAAAATGTGGCATTCGAAATTCTCAGCGGGGGGTCCTTTTCGAAAATTTTGAAAAAAATTTTTTTTTTTTCAAATCTTACTCCAAAATGAACAAAACGTATAATCTGATTTTTTGTTAATGCTTCTGGTATTGATTTGAGGCCAAACCGCGGACACCCTATCGTAACATAGACAGAAATTGGAAAATTTAAAGATTAAAAAGCGTCAAGTAAAATACAGGGAGTCTCATATTAAGGGACATAATTCAAATTAAGGGACACTTTTAACAAAAAATTCAAATCAAGGGACCGATTTTTTCAAAAAAAAGTTTTAAAGCTCAAATTAAGGGACAAAATTCAATTTATGGGGACAAAAGTTGACTTTAGTCAAAAATAGCAAACTGTCCCTTAGTGTTAGACTCACCAGTATGCATTTTTCTAATCTCTAGGCTGTATATTACTGTACGGGTGTTTTGCAAAATAAAACGCATTTTTTGGTGTCATGGATATTCCAATTATAAAGGTCCTAAACTAATTAAATTCATACTACAAGTCCAACATATTAAGTTTATTTAGTTACTTATTTAATTCTTCATTCCGTTGTTCTGTCTTTTAAATTGGTAACTTATTTTACGTTTTCGGCCTTTTCGACCTGAACAAGATACAATAACCCTGTAAAACCACGTCACGCCAGTTTTCAGTCGCAGTATACGGTGGTCTCTGAAAATGTCATTTTACGTATACAGGGCAGCTGCCGGCAGTCACCAAATGAGGGTCGCCTTGGCTAAATAAGGGTCGGTGGAGCCAAATAAGGGTCGCTTTAATTCGAGAAAAAGATAATTCCTCCAAATTAGGGTCGGGTGACCCGACTCGGGTCGCCATATAAGGGTCGGTTTTTGAAAACACGAAACCGACCCTTATTTGGTGACCCCCTGTAACAGTTTATTGTAGTACAGTATAAGGTACAATAATGCGCTTCTCGTTATTATGACACAAAATTTGAGAAAGCTAGAAGCACGTTATTTTACCCCACACTGTATTTACGAGGCTGTTAATATAGGCTATACCAAAGCGATAGACTACTAACGTAAATAGAAAATGTCAATTGAAGATATAGAAGATGTGATATTTTCTCATGCTACGTAAATGAAAAAAATGTGAATATATATTATATATAGTATTATTAATACTACGTAATTATACCATAAATAAAAACTGTAGTCAGTCAAAGTCAAATTATCCACATATTTAGTCTAAATATAATTCTAATGGTTCGTTTAATAGATTTTCAGTTCTCGAGCATAACTTCAAAATTATTGAAAATATCAGTCATGCTTATCATTTAACTCTCAGTTGCGTGTCTATTTACACGCACTTCCCCCTGTGAGTTAAGTTATATGAATAAAAAAATTATAAGGACAAAAACGCCCCGAACCACATCGCAGGTTTGCACTTTATTATCCCGGTTAAATGTAAACCCACTTGACTAGGTAATGTATTTTACTCTTCATAAAATCGTCCATGCATACAGTATGAGGTATAATAACGCGCTTCTCGCTTTTTTAGTTTTTAAGCCTATTAAGAATGCAAAATTTGAGAAAGCGAGCAGCATGTTATTTTACGCCATACTGTAACTTTTTCACAATTTGAACGGCATTAGATAGAAATTTTAAGCAAGATTTTATCACGAATATTCTATAAAATATCCCACATTTTTTTGGCGTTAACCACAAAATATGAGCCGCTTCAATTTTATGTTTCCAGAAATCGTTATCGAGACGAGATTTGAAAGCCTATGGAGGAGGTGGAATATGCCGATTTGAGTTGGTATTCCTTGTACATTCCTTACTCTCAATATGGACGCACTCAGTACGGACGATTGCTTCCAATACGGACGTTTTTTGTGAAAAAATGTCCTCAAAATAGTCGAAAAATGGACAGTTTAAGACAATTCACCCCAATACGGACGCTATTTTCGAGAATCAAAAACGTCCGTATTCGAAGTAAGCATTTTTATACTACTAACCCAGGTGGCGCACTAGAGTACTCGAAATTGTCTACCTCAGCCAGCCTTTTAATTTTCAAAAAGGGTGCTATTAGCCTAAGTTAAATATCGAAGAAATTCCCTCGGATTTCGTTGAAATATCACGTTTAACTGATTCCGATTATTTATATTATATTTTGTAAATATAGTTCATTGAGGGATAAAGCAAGAATAGTTAAGTTACCTTGACATGAAGAAACGTTCTTTTGAAATGAGGTTCATAAAGATCAAAAGTTTTCATTGTGCACCCTTTGTGAAGCAGGTCATTAATGAGGAGATCAACGCGGAGTCGTGGGGACGCGCCGAAAACGGTGGCCAGTCGAAGGGCGACGCCATTTGCCGTCTTGATCACAGCATTCTCGCCAGCCGTTTTCGTCTCTCCATAGAGTGAGACGGGATTGCATGGAGTTTCCTCAGTGCAAATACCCTCGACAATTCCATAGCATGAGCCAGTCGAGGCATAAATGACACGCTGGTCGGGACGGAGCCAGGTCACCAGTTGTTCGACGCACGTCTGGTTGAGGGATTTGGCCAGTTCGGGCTCCTTTTTGCACGCTGGGTAGCCGACGATGGCGGCCAGATGGATGATGACGTCATGCTCTTCGACTAGCTTTTTGTATCGCGCCGTTTCCAAGACGTCACCTGGAAAATATAATGTTGATAAACAAAAAAAACATTTTAAAAGTTTGTCGTAAAAAGGTGAGACTACGAATTGCTGAACATTTGAAAAATAGGAAACATTTGAGCAATTTCATGATTGAGACATACATGAGCTCTAGACAATCTTTAGATAAATTTTAAAAATAGTTACATTATCTTACATAATGTAACTAATTGTAATGTATCTATGACCGTACAGAGTTTATCATTGAGTTTATCAAATCATTACCTGAGGTACATATATTATTGAATCTTCAGTTTTTACCATAATTGATTTCCCCCAATTCATGTTACACAGTGCTCCTGGACACTCATATCACATTTGCCCTTCCAGAATGAGAATTTTAAAAATTTTAAAAGGGAATCCGGGTAAGTTCGACACGGCG
>SCLG01000587.1:28129-38914 GCA_004367875.1 Oikopleura albicans | reverse complement strand
TCGAAATGTATTGCAAAAAATGATCGAGAGTATCCGAAGAAAAGAAGGACATAATCTAGAACCACACTGAATTGTTCTAGACTTACAATTAAATGAGTTTTTGTAAAATCTTGGTTTTCTAACAAGATTCAGTAAATCGTATTGCGAAATACTATCGAGTTACGTCATCCCTATATTCCATTAACTTGACGTTTTACAAAAAAACACGTATTTCGCAATACTTTCGAGTTACGTAATTCCTATTTTCAATTATCTTGTGGTAATTTTGTTTGTAATCTTCGCAATTTTAGCCATACGCCTACACAATGTACCGTTATGTTGGTAATATTACCCTATTTTCCGTTATCTTGATTTAATTTAGCCCCAAACTTTCTCAAGATAAAGGTACAGCTGGTGTAAACTATATAAAACATAATATTCTCTAAAACAACTACATACATTTAATCTATATATGGCAGTTACTATGGAAGAAACTATACATATTCATGTACTCATAAATTATGAGTCATAATACATTGGGCTCTTATAATTTGTAATATAGAGCGAATTCTATAATGGTGCCCTCATAGAGAAAATCCCTCAGCATACAGATACAAAGTGATTTATATTTTAACTCGAACAAGAGCTGTAAAAACCCAAAAATCAAACTATCTTACGCGTATTTTGTGCGTCGTTATATGGGAAATGAACAGAACGAACGAACAAACGTTCTCTAAAATAGAACATTCTCTGGAATAGAACGTTTTATGCGTGCCAAAAATCCTATCACATGAACAAAACGTTCTATTGCCATCACACGACATGTCGCGACAGTTGGAGAACCATCACAAAATAGAACGAGCGATCTGTTCCGTTCTGTTTTGAGATTTAGAACCAAACTTTGGCATATCTGCGTCAAACCCATTTGTCCTTCATATATTTGCTCGCTCAGGTGAGAGGCGACAAAAAAGGACAACGAAAAACGTCATGATAATTATCAGGTGGATTCTAGTTTTCATATACCATATTCATAAAAAAAAACCGTAAAAAGACATGATTTTAAAGAGTTTAAAACCATATTCATGATTGTTAATTGTGGGACCAAAATTCATATTAAAGGTCGGCTACGTAATTAGCCTTTTTTTATGATTGACAGCGAAATGAAACTTATTCCATGTAATATCATTTCATATGTAATTACATATGTATATATATTTTGTGCTTGTCTGATATACTCAATGCAGATAGCTATGCAGTCTAAGCATATATGCTTCTCCGTTTCGTGGTGAGATAGGTGTACTTATACTACACCTATCTCCCTCTTATTATTTGTTTTAATTTTTTAGTCCAAAAAAATCTAAAGTTCACAAGACTTTTTGGAGCAAGTGATTTTGTAACACCGGCTTAAATTCCATTTATTTTGACATTCATTTGATTCATTTATTGATAAAATTGATTAAATCCAATTAAATTTAATTTACACGCTTTCTGCTCGTAAAAAACTTAACTATACTAAGTAGTACGGAACTATTAAGATTCGAGAAAAATGTTCATTTTAGAGTTTTTTTTTAAATAGACCACTTATCACCAGGGCTACCCCATACTTGTAATGCTCGCTTTTAGCCCCGTTGTGAGTTTCTCGGACTACTGCATGTTGACTTGGTCCATGGAAATATATCCGGTCTTATGTATATTTCTGATCAAAAAACTTTATTAACTTTAACCCAATAAACATGATTTTTTTAGGTTGTTTGCAATTAATTTCTAACCGGTTGGTAGCGCACACTTTTAAGGATGGTCAATACTCATAGTGCGAGTCGATATCTAAGTTCACTTCCATGGACAATGGCCAGAAAAATGGGAATTACAATAATTGATATGTTGAGTCATGACCATCCTTAAGGGTCACGATTGGCTGCGCCGTGGTCGTTTACCTATATCCAAAAAACAGTTAATTCGACGTACTTCTAAATGCATCTCAAAATCCCAGGCGGCCTACCTACCAATAATGGTTTATTTTTTGATGTAATGGAAATCGTGGATACAACTGTATACTATGTCTGTTAATCCTCTTTTAATATTTATCACGGAATGTTCCTGAAACAAAACTGACATTTGAAAATTTTCAGTACATTATATTTAATAGACTCAATAAAGAATAATTCAAATTTACACAAAAAACCACTCTCAAGTTGTCCCAGACCCAAAAAATAGAAGACATGTCTATGTATACTGAGAAGGTTATTCACGAAGAAATACGATAATACACCACATAATCCGCCAACAACTGTTAACATAATGGGGTAGCACGTTTGGTTAAAAAATTGAAAATCGAAGTGTTGATTAACGAGTGTTGATATACCGGGTTATGTAAAAAAATCCCTGAAGAAAATATAATGCCAAAAAATGCCAAAAATTTACGTATGGCACCCAAAATAAAGCTTATATTATATAAGGCTAAAATGAGGATCTTAACCCCCAAACACAATTCTGGACGTTTGTCCAGAGCTGGGTAAAAAATTCAGCTGGGTCATGGAGCTGGGTCATCGAGGTCATCGAGCTGGGTCAAAAATTTTTGAGTTGTTAGGCTTTATTTAATTGAGACAAGATAGCACAAGAAAGTAATAGTGAAAAACTTTCACGGGCAATTTTTTTCTGACATGTTTTTTTCCAAAAATGTAAACTAGTAAATTAAACTGTAAACTGTAAATTAACTCCGTACGTCTCCCGGTTTACCTTTCGTGAACCCGCTTAACCGTTGTATTTTTGTGGTCAAAAAGACCAAAAAGTGTCCAAGAGTGGTTGGGGAGCTTCCGAAAGTATGACCATTCGATTCAGGACCATCGATTCGCTTGTTGTGCAAAAAGGGCACACGCATACAGTATCCCGTTAATGTATAAATATATTAACATAAAAACGTTGTGGCCAAACTACTTTGGGTGTTAATCTATTGGGAATAATTACATGATGTACAACGTATGTTCTATATGACAGACAAGCCTTTATCTTGAGGTCTTTAGGATATATTTTTTATGGTTCGGGACGCCACCATGCTACAAAAAAATCTACCTCTGGTGGCCCAGTTGTGTTTAAAAACGGCGCTTTCCATTAAAAATTATCACATTCATACCAAGAACGTAACTGTTCTAAGTACTTGTAAGTCTACAGTAATTTTAGACGAATAAATACTAATCGAAATCAGTTTGTTAAGGCACTATGAAAACAATTATTTTCGTATCATCGCTTGTACCACTCATTTGCTGCTTGTCAGGGCCGACCATTGACAGTATAGTTACAAAAACACAAAAACTGATAGAATGCGCAATGGCTTCAACTTCTCTATTCATTCCGGCACATTGCTATGAGTATGTTTTTAATTTATTTTTAAATTTAGACGGCCCTTTAACGGACAAATTCCGTATGTGGAGTTTACCGCTCAGTGGAGTCCAATCGTTTTAGTTAACGAAACGGGGCTACATATGATGCGATTACCCTATTAGGGTACATAATGGGCCAGCGTAGCGGGGCTACATATGATGTAAATACCCTATTTGGGTACAGAATGAACCCGCGAAGCGGGGCTACATAAAATGCGATTACCCACGTTATTTTGAGGCCAGAACTCGGAAATTATGAACGTAAAAACGACACTTTTTCGTTAGAGCTCATTTTTGCCAATTTCTTGAGAGGAAAATTGAAACCATGGGTAACTTCAATGATGCTTTATCTAAATCTTATAACCACCTGGCAGGTTATCTTCCCAGTACTTATCTTACCCAAATTGGGTTATCTTACCACTTTTTTGCCGTATTAAATTTGAAAATCGCAAAGTAAAATCTTCGTTGATCTCGTAGTTAGTAGCCCATACTTTATCGGACTCCGCAAATATTATATTCAGAAAACTGACAGAATTTTTCTTCGTAAATTGATTTACAGTGATTATTTGTTAAATAATAATGATGGTTTTATTTTGACAATAAATTTAAAATAACAACTTATTTAGTGGCCAACCCGCGTCTCTGCGACGATCTGCTCGTGATGCCTTCAACATGCTAAACATTGTCAAAGCGCCCCGCAAAAATTTTTGCAGCAAACAAGTCTGTCAAAAATCACCCCTGCTGCTGGATGTACCGGTATGTTTTCAAAAAAATATTAACAAGTAGAAACAAATAATTTTTAAAATAGAGATTTGAAAAAATGATGCATGTCAAAATTGATCGAAAGCAAGCATCAGTATCAGAAGCGCTGTCAACCAATGAACGATTTCTCGATTTGGGCATGTGTGTTGGTTCTTGCGATGGTTCACAATCATTGTGAGTTTTTTTTTACTTGACCTACATATAGTATTATTTTGCGAAGTGTAGGCATTATTTTTTCACAATTGCAACGATACGATTGAGCGGGTTCCCAATCAAGAATTCATTTATGTGTTTCCAACCATGACAATCGAAAAGGAAAAATTAGCATTTTTTTTATTTTTCTAAATGCTATCAATTGTTTTATTTAACCGTTTGGCACCGTCAAAATCAGCCTGACACCACGGTGGAACTTTCGAACCACCTTTTTCACACTTGAATTTTATATTTTTCCTTTCGCCAGAGGTCGGCAGATTATTTTCTGAAAAAAATATTAATTCCTACCGACCTCTGCCTCTTTTTTGTGACATTTAAAATGATCGTCTTATATTCGTTTTCAAGTATATTTACATACACAGAGTTTTTATTCGGTTTTAAACTACAGTCCTTACTCATTTATCGGACGATCATTTATCAGGCGCTCATTTATCGGACTATTGCTCATTTATCGGACGCTTTTTCGGCCAAAATGGGGCCATTCTAATAAAAAAAAGTGGTCCTTTTTGTAACGATGCTCCTTTTTCCGACGCTATTTTCGAGAACCGAAAACGTCCGATAAATGTAAGTAAGGGCTGTAATAGTTTATTAGAACCTACCCGTTATTTTATATTTATTTTTAAGGTTCGCTTTTCAAAGCAGCGTGGCGCCTAACCAATTAGTGAGCGGTTGCACCTCGATCGAACGAAGTACCGTAATGTTTGAAACTCCAGCTGGAAAGTTCGGAATGAAACTGTTAACAAAAGAATGTGGCTGCCGACACTTTTTCAGTTGCGACTAAGGGTTATATGCCCAGTAAAGTGTACAGGGGGTCACCAAATAGGGGTTGTTTTCGTGTCTTCAAAAATTGACCCATATACAGCGACGTGACCCTTATTTGGCAAACCCAGTATCAGGGTATTTTAGTATGATAAGTCAAAATAAATATTCTTTTTTTGCGTTATACACCACCTACCTACGTAAGTTAACAAAACTTTTGGAAAAAGAAGGTGTTAACTTACGTGAATTTTGTTAACTTACGTGCATTTTGTTAACTTACGTGGTGTTAACTTACGTGGGTAGGTGGTGTATGTTTGATTTTATCAACTGTTTTTTCCGGTTCCATCACTTACACTACCTTACCCCTTTTTAGATGCAGTCATGCACAAATTGACTGTAATTCTCAATTACTCTACTAAATATTTGTTAAATATTAATAAATTGTTAAATATCGAATATCCTTTATTGGAATTAATGTTAGTTTAAGTACTTTAACACAGATTCTGTTGAATATCCAAAAAGGACAAAGTCAAGGAAGTAAATTCTATAAATTAGTTCTGAAATGTCTCGCGGAATCAGGTTGGCAGGATACGACTCAGTTATGAACCCCTGTAGGTCGTCTGGAATCACATTTTGACCCTCTTCTGGAGTGTATTTTGGCGGTAAATGTATATCTCCGAGGTCTAGGGTTTTAAAAAGCCACGGGGCTTCATCTGCACAAGCTAAAACATATGTGAACAGTTGAAAATAGGCACTTTATAATGATTTACCCGTGATTCTGGGTGAACGGTACTTTCGCGAAAAAAAAACCGTTCATAAATACTTTCACGACCAACACATTTTGGCGCGAATTGTTGTTCAAAATATGGTTTCGCGACCAAATGGTCGCAAAATGCTGTTTTTAAGAAGATTTCGCGACCATTTTTCCACCTAAAAACAATGGTCGCGAAACCTTACCCAAAACATTACGGACGCTATTTACGAAAATCAAAAACATCCGTATTGGAAGTAAGGACTGTATTTAACTGTTACTTACTTTCAATGTGCGAGACAAACGTATAGTTTGCCGAACAGGGCCGACAAAGATAATCTGATTATGTTTAAGTTCACAAAAAAAAATTACGTAATCGTTCAAAAATTTACTTTTATCTTGACATCTGTTATCAAAAATATAATTACACCACCTGCGCTGTTATGTTACCACAAGTAAACCGAAAAAATGGTAACATAACGGAATTTTGGTAACATAATGGGTTAGGGCGTAGGCGGAAAAGTTGAAAACAAAAATTAGTTTCGTAATTTAGGGGGGTTTGGAAACATAATGGAATTTAGGGTTTGCTGGTAACATAATGGCATTTAGCCTTTTTTGTTCTAGATCTCAGAATGTCGCAATTCAAAATTTATCTCGTTTCATTCTTTCGTCGTTTAAATTTTGTATTAATGACATGAGTCAAGCGAAAAAAACACAAATACCATTCAAGTTATGAACTTTTAATAATTTTTAAAAAGAGAGATTATGAAATTATCTGACGAATGGACTGGCCAAAACGCAAGTTGGCTTATGTTATACGTTGCAAACTTAGACCTGAACACAATCATGTTGCACAAATTGTGACTATTATTGTCCAGTGTTTGAAACGTTGGCCACCGGTCTATNAACGGTATATAATATACCGTATGTTGAGAAAAAGGGGACTCCAATTCGAAAGTGCAAAAGAAAATTAGTCTATAACAAAAGTACTTAAAGTCTAATTCAAAATGTAAATACTTAAAAAAATATAACTGAAACTGGTAACATAACGGGATGGGGCGTAGGCGATTGGTAACATAACGGCGTAGGGCGTGGGCGGAAACTGAGGTCCATTATATCCCAAAAATTGGTAACATAACGGAATTTCGGTAACATAATGGGTGTTAACATAACGGCGCAGGTGGTGTATAATAATTTATGTTAACATAATTTATGTTCACCGAGGAATAAAATCATTTTATCAGGTTTTATCAATTTTTATCAATTTTTACTCGGCTTGTTCACAACTAAAGTGGCAAGATAACAGTCAAAAACTAAAAGTAATTAACTTAAACACTATCCTTGTGTTCTCCAATGGGGATTCGCAAGTGGCTTCTTATCGGCGTTGATAAATTTAACAAAAGCGTCGAAAGATAGTTTATATCCACTTGGCGCAGAGGTTTCAAATCGTTGGGCCTATGCTTAGGATGTCCAAACCGAATTTTCAATTCTTTGCGGTTTTCGATAGCAATCTCGGATTTTCACAAAAAAACCTATTTTCGGGTGTAGATTCCGATTTTGTGCACTCTGAGCTGAAGTTGACCTATACTACCGGTTTTATAGCCGGTATTACTGAAATTATCGGACTAGTTATAAGGTTAAAGGACGCCAAAATTTTTGAATCTGAAACTAGTCATTCCAGAATCACCGACAATTGTTTTTGGTTCTTGATGAAAAAACACTCAAAATTATAGAAAAGAATTTTCTGGCGATGATTTTCGCAAATCAGTGTGGCCACCCTACCTGTTCTGTATATGAGTTGTAAATGTGATAACCATAGCTTTCATCCAAAATTCGAAATTTGTCTTTCCACGACGCAAAGACGCGAGTAAAGGGGTTTCTGGTATTGGCAAAGGAACTTACTTCTTTTAAGTCTTTCCAGGTATCTTGACTGGTGTGATTGTCTATACTAAGTAGAGGACCGAAAACGACCGAAAATCAATTAAATTTCCTTTATAAACAATTTTTGGGTTTTTTATTCCTGAAAACGCGAGCAAAAAGGGCGCATAATCCGTCAGAGGCGTAATTGAGCTTTTTTAATAGTCATGCGCATATTGGGTAGCTAGCTACCCATTTTCACTTCTAAATAGAAAAAGAACGGCTTGTCATAATAAAAAACGGACAACGGATTTGAAATCAAAAAAATTTTTACGTTTTTATATGGGAGAAAAAAATTTTTTTTTAGAAAATTGTTTTTACGTTTGGGTCCGTTGAGGACGAGGGTTAAGGTTGAAAATCACCCCAGTAAGAGAAAAAAAAAACAGGGCTTCAAAACAAAAAAAAATAATCAAAAAAATCTGTTCATTGTTTGGCGCGATAGAGCAAATTGGGTAGCTAGCTACTCCAGATGCGCATGACTGTTAATTATTCACGGTTTGGTTATTTTACTCTCTTTTTCAGCTTAATCCACGCGGTGTCCCAATCCATTGTCAAGCATTGGAAGCTGTATAGTTTTGTGTGGTTTGGGACACCACGTGGATTCAGCTGGCAGAAAATACTTTAGTTAATAATCAATAATATAGTTAATAGTTATTTTTTAATACACAGGGTTGCGTATAATACGCAGTTAACCGTCCAATTTTAGGTTACGATTAACGCCTACACGGTCCATTAACTCATTCTGGATTTTTTTTATGTGGACGGTTAACATAACTGTCAACATTGTTTATCTTGTTATGCTTTCCTATTTTACCCTATGGGGACTCTCAGAATGTGAGGCTTTGAGCACTTGTCCTATGATTTGTAACGCTATTCTGACGTCACCCTCACAGTCTGAGCGTCCCCATATGGTAGTACCGTCGGAACGGATGTCAGAGATAATGTAAAACAATCAAACTTAGGCCGTCCCAATTGACAGTCGGAAATGCTTTATAAAGCGAAGCTGGGAATTTGGGAGGGTACACATCATATTCTAAATTAATGCCAATGTCGGAAAGTGTCTGGCCGCTCTATTTGGGATTGAAAATAATAACCAGGTGCGCCGTTATGTTACAAAACCAAATAAAAAAGTGTAACATAACGGCGCCGTGCGTAGGCGATTTCGCTGGAAATTGCCAAAAAATAAAAATTGTAACTTAACGGGACGAACGTGGAAAATATTGCGCAATACGTGTTTTTTTTTGTACAAATTTGTAACATAACGGGACGAACGGAGAAAATATTGCCCAATACGTGTTTTTTTTGGAAAAATTGTAACATAACGGAAAATAGTGATTACGTAACTTAAAAGTATTGCGAAATACGTGTTTGTTTTACAAATTGTAACATAAAGGCGTAGTGTGTAGGCAAAAACGCCAGAAATTTTTTTGCTAAAAAAATGTAACATACCTCATAAAAAGGTAACGGGACGAACGGGAAAAATTGTAACATAACGGGGTGAAAAATAACGGCGCACCTGGCGTACTATATGAATAACTGGTTCAAAAATTACGTTCATGGTCCATGAATCATGGTATCAATCCCAAATCTTCAATTTGAGTTCCGCCAAGGCCATAAGATAATTCGAGCACCCCGATTTTGCAGGTAAGCATGCAGCAAAGTCATTGATTTTGTGATTTGTATCTTTGCTCGTTATTGATCTAAAAGAATAAAATACTAGTAGAATAAAACAATATAATAATTTAATAAAGTACATAACTTTTTAATGCGTTTATTTCACTGAAAGATAAACAAACATGTCTGAAAAGAATAATCATAGAAGATTCAAAGTCATGAAATAGCGCAAGAAAAACGCAAGAAAAAATCTCAGTTTTTAAAATTCCCCGCGAAAAACCCAGAAATCTTGTTCTTGCCACATTTCTAACGTAATTTGTTTAGCTTTTTATTTGCTTTCAGGTCGTGGAATACACGATCGGGAAAAAAACTCGAGTGATCGTGAAATTCACGTGAAATAAGAAGTTACAGACAGCCGTAGTTGTCTATATTCTTAACGAACTGCATGTAATTCATTTTCCGTAGGCTGTCTGTAACTGCTTATTATTATAATGTCTCAATAACAAGAACTACCAACAGAATACGTGTATTCAGTAGCCCATGTACAATTATCAACTACATATATACAGTAGCTCATGTTTTCAGGAACAGTATGTATGCGAGTATGAAAATTCAAACGCTTTAAATTGATATATATACATCATATGATATGTATACATCATTTTTCCACAAGTAGACGTTCATCGCCGCGGCGCTACCTCATTTTTCAGAGTTTTCAAACCCAAATATTATTTCTACTATTCCAAATCGGAACAAATAAACTCGATCAGATAAGTCGGTTTTTTTAGCTGAACAATATTTAACTCAGTGATATGTATCAAACTCAGAAAAAGTTAAAGTGTATTACACTTAAAGACAGCCTGTTTTGGGGAAACGGTTATTGATGAGTCAGCAATGCTGACCCCACTACCTCAATTTTCAAAATAAGTGAGACTACCGGTATTTTCAGCCAATTTGGGAAACCGGAAATCCGCTATAAAACGAGTTTCTCCTAAGATGATGAAAAAAGTGCTATTCATCGTTATGATTTTTATGGATTTTTCTCGCTTAGTTGACTTCGAATGGAAGTTTTCCAGCATCATATGTTTGAGCTCTCTGTCGACTTGATCGTTTATACTTTATTTCTACTATAAACTTTATCTGTCAAATTAATTTAACTTAACTTTATACTTTATTAGTACTACAAAATTCATAGACTATGAATTATAGTGACACTACAGAAACAATAAAACGAAACGCATATCAAATGCTTGAAACTATGACGCAAATTTTGCTGACATTCGCGAAAAAAAAAATTCATTAATACCGCGAATCCATATCCTATACCATACCCTGTTAAAATTTCTGTTAACTTAACCACTGCGTGCCTCATAAGTCTATTTCTGACCGTCGTCGGTTTTTCGTTTTTTTTTT
>SCLG01000587.1:0-28071 GCA_004367875.1 Oikopleura albicans | reverse complement strand
ATAGACTATGAATTATAGTGACACTACAGAAACAATAAAACGAAACGCATATCAAATGCTTGAAACTATGACGCAAATTTTGCTGACATTCGCGAAAAAAAAAATTCATTAATACCGCGAATCCATATCCTATACCATACCCTGTTAAAATTTCTGTTAACTTAACCACTGCGTGCCTCATAAGTCTATTTCTGACCGTCGTCGGTTTTTCGTTTTTTTTTTTCGCGCGGGGAATGGTGCGAGAAGGAAATGATGCACGCGGAATGATGTCGGAACATTTCGGAATTTTAATTGGGTATAGTATAGGATATGAATGGGCGGTAATAATGAATTTCTAAATTTTATTTTTGCGTTTTATTTAACGTCTCAAAATAACAATTTTTTTTTATAAAGCTGTATCAAAAAGCCGAACATTTTAACTTAAAATTTTTACGTTTAAAAGATTAATTTTTGGGGGTTAAGGGTTAAAAATGAAAAATCGGGCTTCACCGGGCGACGTTAAATGAAATGAAGATATTTTTTGCTTTTTGAATTTTTTGATTCCGACAATTTTAACCCCTGAAAAGTCCATTGCGCTTTTTTGTGCAACCTAAAAAAAAAACTACCATACGCTTTTTACATAATTTACAAATCATATTTTAGTGACAATATGCTTTGAAAAATAGTCTTCCTTTCGAAGGAAATTATCAAAAGGTGTACTTCTGCCGAACCCTGAAAGAAAGAACTTTTTATGCTGTTGGATCCTGTGGAGTAGCCTCGACAATATTTACCTGAGATGGGAATATGGCCCGTGTGCCGGGTACAAAACGGGTTTTTCTTCTTTGTCGGGTAATTTTAGATTGAAAATACTTTCGTGAAAGTCGAGCAAATCTTGAATTGATCCGGTTTGAGCCACTGATTTCAAATCGGAGTAATACTGACATCCTTTTTTAAGAATGATTAGAGGCATTTTGTACTTGTATTTTTGATTAAATACAGGGTGAGGTAATATAGATGCTAAGCCGTTTTTTGATGACTTATATTCGCTCACCGCACTCGCGAAGCAAAAACGGCTTAGCATCTATATTACCTCACCCTGTAATTTATTGGGCTGAAATCTACATGACTGCTTTAGAAAGCTCGCAGTGTATGATACACCGGGTGCGCAGTTATCGGGCGTCCAGTTATCGGGCGGGTTTGTGCTGTTATCGGGCACCCTTTGCTGTTATCGGGCGGGTTTTTCCATTTTTTTGGGACATACATGGCCAAATTTCCCGCTCGTGCTGTTATCGGGCACCCTCGTGCTGTTATCCGGCGGTTATTTTTGCATATTTTTACCTTATTCCGGTTCCGCCCTGTGCAGTTATCGGGTGCCCGATTAAGGCTTTTTTGTCGCGAAACCCGCCCGATAACTGCGCACCCGGTGTAGTTAACCCGTAATTCACTCTTTCCTTTCTTCAGAATTGCTTCTCTTCTGTTGATAATCTGCTGAATGGTACTGTATGATGGTTTCGCCATAGGAGGCCTAGATTTTTTAGGCCGATTGGGGCGTTTTTGGTTTTTGACATCTTCAATCTTCACATTATTTTGTTCGCTTAATAACTCTACAACAATGGACTCAGGTTGTACAAGGAAATAATACACGCATATCACAACAAACGGAACGGTAAAGGCGATACCCGCATGTTGATAGTTCATCAAATCCTGAACAAAATGTTTTCCTAATTTTTTTTCTTGAACGATATGACCATCGACATACGCTCCATAGATATGCTACCGGTTGAGTTTCATGAAAATCGGCCAAGCGTTTCTAGTATACCGTATCGGCATATTTAAAGATGATATAAAGACTAATTTTACCCCTTTCATTTGGAACTGGGGTATCTCCTTTCTCCCCTCTTTAAAAATGCTGCATTTATAAAGATGGGAAAAAAGAAGGCACCCGAGTTCAAAATGAAAAATGGAAACTTGGTATTTATATAATCTTAAAATATGCCCACACGGTATACTAGAAGGCTCGGCCGATTTTCATGAAACTCAACCGGTATAAGTTATACCGTATAACTTATATCCTATAACGACGTTGGAGCACTGACAAAAATGACGAAATAACTCAGAGGCAAAAAAATCCCTAACGCACAATGGGGTTAGCCGTTGGGTTGGAGCATTGGGGCAATTTTCAAAATAGCGCTGGCGTTGGGTTTGGACGCTCCAATTCACCAACGCAAATTTACAACACTGGCTGGACGAACCCCATCTTACATACAATATAATTCTACACTCACTGCGTTTCCGTTTTGAATATTACGCATCTAATTATGAGTGGCACGGTTAGTGATAAATATTCAGTTAACCCAGATAATCGACTATAACAATTTTATTACTATGTTGTCCAATTATGCATCAGACTGAGCAAATTTGTGCACGGAATTTTAATCATGTACACTACAGCATTATATTATATAAACTGTGTGCACAAAATGGCCCTGGCTTCATTCATTGTTGGAGCACACAGTATAATTGCATAAAATTGAAGAGACTAATGGTTTCATATAATTTATATGCAAAAATTTTCTGTCCAATTTTATGCAGTTACCTTTTCCATAGCATTTAGTGTACAGCCGGGTCTGTCACAGCTCGTAATGACGCCTTCCCAGCTGTACAGTGAAATATTGTTTGCAATTATTTTACATTCTCCGGATTTTAATTATGTAATATTCATGACGAAATATGATAACTGAGATTTCTGTGGGAAATATACAATGGCATATTTTAGCATAATTTCATTTTTTTTGGCGTTTATTCGTGGAATATAAATTGCATGTTCCGCGAGAAACATTCACTTAATATTTCGCGAAAAAAACGCTAAAACTTTTAGCGTAAAAGTAAAATTATGTAGGTAAATATGCTATTGTATATTCCCACTAGAAATCTCAATTGTCATATTCCGTCGAAAAATCTGACATCCCGAAATATTACATTTGGATGAAAGATTGATGACGGAATGGCGCCTAAGAAAATTAAAGGAATCTGAAAATTTTTTTTTCGCTGAAACTTCGTACCCCGGTCAATTCGATTGGCACACCCTAAGGCCTCGATTTTTCTACCAAACGAACGCCGAAGAACATCTGGTGTGCGCTAGGGGGGTCTTAACTCCCAGGAAAAATTAGAACTGGTCTAATTTTAACCCCCAAAAGTCATGATTTTTCAAAATACTCCAAATCACAGGCCTTTAAACACGAACCTGGGACAAACGGCACACCCTACGGCCTCGATTTTTCTTTGAAAAGCTTTNCGTCTTTTTTGTACACTTTGTCCGATATGGAGTGTAGGAGTTAAAATTAGGTTCCAATTTTATCATCAAAATTTTCCTTGTCCTCGAATTAGTACACCTGTGTATTTTCAGACCTTAGCTCTAAAGATTTCGATGGGCAATTTTTCACCGTTCGTATCCTACCTATAGGACCCGGTCCCGTACAGTTAAGATCTTTTTTGGCTGTACCATGTACTGTATTTAATTATTGTGGGCCTAAAGGGCCTATTTATTTGAAAGCTGTTTTGGTCATATTGTAGAGCTCAAAAAATAAGTAAGAAAAAGTGTTGGAATAAAATTCATAAAAAAGTCTGAGGCGAACTCTAGAATTTTTCGAAGGTTAATTCTAGAGACATTTTATCAATTTCATTTTTACACTTTTTACTAATTTTTTGAGCTCTACAATATAGCCAAAACAATTTTTAAATAAATAGGCCCTTTAGGCCCACAATAATTAAATACAGTATGCTCAGCGAAATAAGATCTAAACTGTACGGGACCGGGTCCTAGGAGATATGCTATGCCTTTGAAAAATAGTTTCCCTTTCGGAGAAAATTATTTAAAGGTGTACTTCTGCTGAACCCTGAAAGAAAGAACTTTTTCTGCTGTTGGATCCTGTGGAGTAGCCTCGACAATATTTACCTGAGATGGGAATATGGCCCGTGTGCCGGGTACAAAACGGGTTTTTCTTCTTTGTCGGGTAATTTTAGATTGAAAATACTTTCGTGAAAGTCGAGCATATCTTGAATTGATCCGGTTTGAGCCACTGATTGCAAATCGGAGTAATACTGACATCCTTTTTAAGCATGATTTAAGGCATTTTGTACTTCCATTTTGATTAAATAATTTATTGGGCTAAACAAATCTGGGCCAAAATCTACAAGACTGCTATAGAAAGCTCGCAGTGTATGATACACAGAGTGCGCAGTTATCTTGCGAACTTGGTCCTTGAAAAGTCGCAAGATAAGCGTTTTTTCGCAGGATAACTGCTCAGTGCATATCATGTAAATATTATAAATCCCGAAAAATAAAATTCTGAAAAGTCGCAAGATAAGCGTACCAGCGGCAATTTTGCAAGATAACTGCTCGCAAGATAACTGCGCACCCTGTGTAGTTAACCCTTAATTCACTCTATCCTTTCTTCAGAATTGCTTCTCTTTTGTTGATAATCTGTTGAATGGTATTGTATGATGGTTTCGCCATAGCAGGCCTAGATTTTTTAGGCCGATTGGGGCGTTTTTGGTTTTTGACATCTTCAATCTTCACATTATTTTGTTCGCTTAATAACTCTACAACAACGGACTCAGGTTGTACAAAAAAATAATACACGCATATCACAACAAACGGAACGGTAAAGGCGATACCCGCATATTGATAGTTCATCAAATCCTGAAATTTTCCTTAAATTTTTTTCTGAGAACATATGACCATCGACATACGCTCCATAGATGTGCTACTGGCATGTGGAAAAAAGTGTCACCGAGCAAATTTGGTTTGTAGGTTTAAAACAGTACTCACTCGTATCCATTCTACGACCCACCTCGAGCTCGGTGACAAACGGATGACCCACGCCAGTATAACAATGGCCGAACCCCATATTAGATACAATATAATTCTACACCCACTGCGTTTCAGTTTTGAATATTACGCATGTAATTATTATTGGCCCGGTAAGTGATAAATATTCAGTTAACCCGGATAATCGACTATAACAATTTTATTACTGTGTTCTCCAATTATGAATCAGACTGAGCAAATTTCTGCACGCACTTTTAGTGCTGTAAATTACAGCATTATATTATATAAACTGTGTGCACAAAATGGCCCTGGCTCACTGATTGTTGGAGCACACAGTATAATTGCATAAAATTGAAGAGACTATTAGAGAGACCATTAAATGGTTTCATATAATTTATATGCAAAAATCTTCTGTCCAATTTTATGCAGTTACCTTTTCCATAGCATTTAGTGTACAACCGGGTCTGTCACAGCTCGTCATGACGCCTTCCCAGCTGTACAGTGAAATATTGTTTGCAATTATTTTACATTTTCCGGATTTTAATTATTTAAGATTTATGACGGAATATGATAATTGAGATTTCTGTCGGAATATACAATGGCATATTTTAGCATAATTTTACTTTTTTGGCGTTTGTTCGTGGACTATAAATTGCATATTCCGCGAGAAAAGTGCGCTTAATATTTCGCGAAAAAAACGCTGAAATTAAAATTATGTCGTAGATATATTTTCTTTTCCATTTTGAACGTATATCGGACGCTTTGCGTATAATACAATCCCGACCCGTTAATTTTCTCATATCTTCCCGACGACGTTCAAAAAACAATTTTTTTCTCTCTTCTAGTTAAATACATACTTTTTATTCAAGGGTAACTTCTATAAAATCTCAACCTTCATCGTTTCATAACTAATCGTGTCTATTTTTAAGGAACTAAATTTGCATCACGTGCACGATGATATTTAAACATGAATTTCGGACCGGGAGTAGTAGCAGTTTGAAAAGAATAAATAGCCAATTATGTTTGTTTCAAAATTATTATCGAAAGAATGGACAATCGCCACTATGAAAAAAAAATGCTAAACTGATCTAGACTGTCCTCGAATAAATAGATTATCCCCAAGATTTTCCTCAGTTTTAGTGTAGGACTCTTACACCGTGTTCACGAGACAATACGGCTCAGAAAATACTTTCTTTTGCCCTTATAATAATTTATTGGTCCCATAAAATACGGTAATGTCTTAGGGTATAAGTTATATACCGTATAACGTGTTAAATGTATCAAAAGAGCCTAGGGACCTGATTACATGTATACTAATACTAAGGTAAAATTTCACTCACACACTTGTATCGGTCGGACCCGGTTGCCCCTGTAGTCTCTCTTTTTTCTGAGCGCACCGAAAATGTAAAAAAATACACCTAATTTTCATTAGAGAGGAAACGCATACGGATACAATTACCTTTTATGTGCAGCTAAAAAAAGTAATCAACTCACCGTCTGTAATAAAATCTGTGACAAACTGCAAAAAAAAATCTTAGCGTAACTGTAGTTTTCACTATGACTCATAGTCTATGAGAAAGAAAAGAAAGCCAAATCTTAAAAAATCATAAAACATTAAATACACATGGTAGCAGTTCAAAAATATAACACAGATTATTATAATAAAACCAATTTAAAAAAGAAAGGACTTTATTGTGATCTGTTGTTGCTATCTGGGCTCCGCAGGACTAAAAACCATTTATTTCTAAGACCAGGTAAGAGTACGGTTGAGCGCACATTAACTCCCAGGGGTCACATTGCGGCCTATTCGCTTCATATCTTATGAAAACGGGCTAAAATCAAAAATTGCTGATAGAATGGTCAAACCAAATTCCATGGATAAAATTTTGGAACAAAAATTGGAAAATTTTTTCTCAAATTGTTTTCAAAAATCTTCCTGAGATGACTTTGGAGACATCTGGCTAATTTTTTATTGGTCCAGTTGGATTCAGCAAGATTGAATACCCCCATAAAACACTATTTGTGAATATTTTTTTACTTTAAAAACAGTCATAACGGGGTTTTGTGACGATCGTCACAATGTGACCCTTACAGGTTATGAGAACACCTGTGACCCTTGAGAGTTAACGGTTGACACATTTGAACCTCATTAGCCCGGCTCTGATTTGACTAGGTTGCAAGCTTTTAACTCTCAGGAGGAAGGACTTTTTGCTAATCCGTAGGGGGAAATTGTGTGCACGTATGCACACACTTAAAAATTCACAATAATTCTGGTAAAACTGTTGAAGGAAAGTCAAACTACGTCGATCTGACTATTAAGAAATTGATTTGGGCCACCAGGGCCCCCTAAAGAGCTGTTTGAAATATCCAACTTACGCAATAAAACCCGCCAACGGCATTTTCTCGAAAAGTTGAGGGGGTCAGCAATACCAATTCTGCCCTACGGGGCCTCTTTATGCCTTAAATCGACGAAAAACCAAGTCGTGTGCATATATGCACACACTTCCCCCTGCGAGTTAAGAACTAAAGTACAATGAGACTTTTCTGCACGTGAAAATAGAATTCTCTTCCGTGCAGAAAAGTTTGAAAGTCTTAATACTAAATCAAGTCTTAACTTTTACAATAATTAGACTGGCTCATACTTACCCGTCTGCGGTAACAGCCCCGTTTTCGCGCTTGAGTGTTATCTAGTAACTAATTGACTACAGGTTTAACCCCTAAGCACAATTATTTAGCACGTCCCTGAACACCAATCTGGACGTTTGTCCAGATTTTTCATTTACTCGTTTCTGATCGTTCGTAATTTGCAGTATAGCTTATAGTCTTCAAGCAAAACGATTATCTGTTATTATTTCAGTATACAGTTGCAACTATTTGGACCAACTAGTTGGTGTGGGTACGAAGTGACAGTTTGGAACGAGGTGACACTTTTTCGGAGTTTTTGTGCAAAAGTGACACTTTTCGGGGGTTTTTTTTGAGCAAAAGTGACGGAATGAAGTGACAGTTCGGAACGAAGTGACAGTTTTTGACAAAAAATTGCAAACGAAAGTGTCACTTCGTTACCACACCACCTGTACATTGTATCAAAAGCATTTTTCTTAAAAAATATGCTACAATTTTCAGTTAATCATATCGTATATAAAATTTTGCCCTTATTTTAGCTAAAATACATTCTGGTCAGATAAAATTGTCGCGTTTTTTTAGCTAAATTTTCCAGTGATACGATATGAGTCATAATTTGTGTTTAAAATGACGACTTTTCAATAATAATACAAACAAAGGAACATGAGCTCAAGGTCATAATTTTCGCGAAACTTCGATTTTTATAGACTTTGTAGCAAATTTCCGTAAAATTCATAAAATTTGTAGCAATTGTTCTAAACAGTTCACAAAATATTCACAGTAGTATTTTTTGGGACAGAAATAAATTGAGAAATGGAAATAATCGGCGCCGGATTTGGTCGGTGTGGAACAAGCTCGACCTTCCAAGCCTTAACAGATCTTAACTACAAATGCTATCATATGTCAGGAAAGATAAGCACTCTAGGAGATAACCATATAGGACTTTACACTAGGGTTTATGTTCCTGATCACTTAAAACTTGCTAAATAAGTAAGCAGCTTAATGAAGATTTAAATTGAGAAGATTGAGAGATTTATAAGTTATAAAATTATAACGGATGAAATGTCCTAATTTTTTGCAAAATATTCTCTAAGATGTTCGCCCACGCACTACGTCGTTATGTTTCCATTGTTTTCATTTTTTATCAGTCTAAAAATAATGATTACGAGATAAGTCTTGATTTTCATGAACCATTGATAACATTAACTGTTAAATTTCGGTAACATCTCGTTTTTGACAATTATTTTTTTATCAAATGGCATCATTTTCGGACATCCTTTGTTTAATCAACCATTACTTTTTCTGAAGTTAATGTTATCAATGGTTCATGAAAATCAAGACTAATCTCGTAATCATTATTTTTAAAGTGATAAAAAATGAAAACAATGAAAACAATTGTAGTGCCAAAAATACTAGCTGAACCTTACAAGCTTCAGTGCCAGCCCCAATTGACCATAAAATTATTAGAAACCGTCGGACATTTTGTTGAATTAAAGAGAAATTCCAAAAGATTCCCAAGAGACTCGAAAAATTTACAAAAACAAATTTGTACAAATCAGATAAAGCCGTTAGTATGCTTATTTTTCAAAGAATGCGTCAGATTAGATCATGTCCGACTTTGGATAAATTATTTTGACGGGGACATTCAACCATTGCTAGACGAATTAGAAAAACAAGGATTTCAGGGAACTTTAGATTTCCCAATTATTGCAATTTTCGACGAGCTATTGAAAGTAAGCAAGATAAGACTTAACCTTTGAACACATTTAAAATCATTCGCAGTGTTCTTACTTTTTAAACCGGCATACAGTATATTGCGGCATACTTTCTTTTTCTAAACTTATTTTTTGCAAGATACATATTTATCGAGATTGAAACTAATCGGAATGGCCAATAAAACATACACCCCCTGCGCCGTTATCGGGTCAACATTTTGAGAACAAATTCTGACCCGATAAGGGGTTTTGACCCGATAACGGCGCAGTGCGTAGGCGGGTTGGCTGGACAATTTTGAGTCCCAATTTTGACCCGATAAGGGGTTTTGACCCGATAACGGCACAGGGGGTGTATATGAATATATATGTAATAGGTAATTGAAGAGGCACCGACTAAATTGGTCACATGTCTACTTCGTCGATGGGAGACTTCGTCTCTTTTTTGAGACAAATTCTACCTTATCCTCATTAGCGGTTTTTCGAAGTCGACTTTCTTCTTTTTAGCATTTATTCATTCTTGCCTTTATCCGTGTTTGCCTTTCTTCACTTTCTCCTTTTTTCCTATTCCACTTTCGACCAAAAATCTATCATCNTTTTCCACCTCGAGTACAATCGAGTACTTCGAAATTTATGAAATTGATGAAATTTTTTGTCTCAACGACGACAATAATTAGTCACGTAATTTTTCATAAAAAATGTGGAAAAATAAAATTAGATAACCAAAAAAAACCTTATTTGCAAAAATAAGCGAAGAGGAAAGAGATTCCTCGGCATTTGATATTCCGGATTTTTTACCTGATTGAGAAGCTCCAAATAACATTCTTAACAATAACTTAAACATTAACTTAATTTTTTTCAAGTTTATTCGCCTACGCACTGCGCTGTTATGTTTCCGTCCGACATATTTTTGCGTATAATTTACGCGCTTATTTTATTAGAGTTGTTTAACCCTTAATTTTGGCTCAAAAAACCGATATTTTGGCCAAAAAACCGATATTTTGGCCATTTTGGGCCGATTTATCGGTCAATTTGACAAAATTTCGATTTCTGAACCAGACCATCAGATCCGCCGTGCTTAATAACATATAAATAGGTACTTTCATTTATAAAATCGGCTGGTTAAATTTTCGCCACATTTTCCCGGAATACATCCTATCTATGAGTCATAGTGCACTAAAACACTTTTTCGTAGCCACGAATTTTTTTCTTTTTTGGCATTTTATCTCTAACTTCTCTTTTTGGCAGTTCATTCGCGCATTCTTGTGCTGGGAAATTTGAAACATACTAGAACGGCCCCGTAGGAGCCGTTATGTTTCCGGACAAACAAATTTCCGAAAAATCGCCTACGCATTGCGCTGTTATGTTCCCGACGGTGCCATTATGTTTCCGGTTTTTCGAACAATTTGGTTTATTTGAAACATAACGGCGCAGGTGGTGTACTTTATGTTAGTTAATTATTGTTTTCATCTATAAACTTTTATCTGCAAAATTTTGATAGTAATAAAAAATATTTCCGGGGGTTAATTTTCTAAAGAAATGATTGTCAATTATAGGGCTATTTTTATTTAATAAAAATTTGGACCAGTATCATTTTATATATACATATATACACATGTCAATGTTTATATGGTCGAAAGGGTAAAAGGAATAAAGTAGACTTCGTCTCTTTTTTGAGACGAAGTCTACCTTATCCATTTTGGCCTTTCGACCACTTATACTTTCTACCACTTTTGCCTTTAGCCAATTTTGCCCTTAGACGATCTCACCTTTGTCCATTTTCGCCCCCTTTTTGCGTCGGACTACACTTTAGACGAAGTCTACCATCGACCAAAAAGACATGTGACCAATTTAGTCGGTGCCACCAGGTACAGTTGTAATTTGGTCTTTTGAGAATGCATTTATTTTTTTTCCTAAAGACCTTATAAATTATAGGGTTGGTTATAAGTTATAATCAACTCCCTGTGATAAGTTTACAACAAACACACACACAAAAAAAAAATGACCCCATTTAGCCATGGTTGTTATTCCGGCGGGTACTTTGAATCGGTGGGACGTCATTTCGATCTGGATGACCGAGCATGGATCGACCAAAGAGCGCGATGGAAAATCAATTTTGAAAAAAGCCAAAGAACTTGAACGGCAATCGCATCGTGGCCCAATGGATGCGCAANACACGGTAATCCAATTTGGCTAGTGTAAAATTAAAGGACATTTGTCCGTGAGCGGTAAGCTCATTGAATATACTTGATAAGTGCCGATGGGCTAATTTATCAAGTATGAAGCGTATAATTGCGAGACGCGCAGAACAAAGCCTTGACGCATGGAGCCACAATAACCCTTATTTTTTATCATACATGGTCCATAGCCTATGAAAAATATTATAAAAAAACGATGCCATTTTATATAAAAATAGTTGTCAAAAACTATTAACTTAGAAGGGCTTAGCAAGGCCTTGTATCGTCCTGATTTTAAAACGCGAAAAAACATTTTTAGCGGAAATTCATATTTCTCCTGGAATAATTTGTCCTTGAGAAAAAAATATCAAAGGCTGAGTATTAAATACAAAAATATAAAAAAAAGGAAATCGCCTTTCCGTGATTTGCATTGTGGTTATAGACCGAACGCGCTCAAAAAAAAGGACCAATGACAGGCCACATAGGACTCAGCCGCGATTTCAAGCAACGTTACCAAAAAATGGTAACATTATTTATTTTTCGCGTTTGAAAATCACTGCGATAGAGCGAAGAATACTCGCTGAATTTCAACTTACAAGCGAGTGTCAGCCCCAATTGATCATAAAATTATTAGAAACCGTCGGACATATTATAGAAACTTATTATAAAAATTATCATATTATAAAAATTTACAAAAAAAAATTATATAAATCACAGAAAGCCGTTACTAATAGTAACTTACTATGATTATCTTTCAAAGAATGCGTCAGATTAGATCATGTCCGACTTTGGATAAATTATTTTGACGGGGACATTCAACCATTGCTAGACGAATTAGAAAAACAAGGATTTCAGGGAACTTTAGATTTCCCAATTATTGCAATTTTCGACGAGCTATTGAAAGTAAGCAAGATTTTTTTTGCAAGATACGTGTTATCGAGAATGAAACTAATCGGAATGGCCAATAAAACGTCGAATAACACATTGTATATACAAATTGTATATATTATATACATGTATGTATATATGTAATTTATGTAATAGGTAATTGAAGACTATTAGCCTGGTTCAAACATATCCCAAAACCGATAATTATCAGTCAGAAGTTGGTACAATTAAAAAAAAACTTTTTTTAGTCTGTTTAGTCACCTGAAATTGGTCTAACAAATGTGTTTTTGGAAAAAAAAAGAGTGTTGATAAAAAAAAATTGACAAAAACGTGTTTTTGGCGTTTCCGAGCTTTAATTAATGCTAAATTGTTCTTGATTAATCAATTAACAATACATGTATAATTTTTTTCAGTTATTGTCAGTTTGAAATTGGTTTTTCTATGTTGATTTTTACTGTCGTTTCATTTAATAAAATAAAACACAAGAAAAAAAGTCATTGTATATGCTTGCGTGGACAAACCGGCGATGTGTTTGAATGTTAACTATGATTTTTATTTGAATGCTTTAGGGATGTCCTAAAGGCAAATGGATTTTTTTTTTAATCTTGAAATAAAGTTTAATTAATTTCTTGGTGAACAATACTTTTTTTAGAGAAATCCAAACGCCAAAGTATTATTGAACGTACGAGACAACCCTAAACAATGGATTAAGTCGTTCCGAGGTACTATTTGGAAGGTCATGACGACATCTTCGTTACAAAATATATTATTTTATTGGTAAGTGATATGAAACGGAGCTGTCAGAGTAAAAGACGGGGAGTTATGAACTAGACAAACCCAATTGGGGTCATTTGTCTTTTTTTTGTTTCGTCGTTATATGCTCAATATGCAATTGCAACTATACAAACACAACTCTTCTTTAAAAAAATACGTTTGGTTTGACCAGTTCCACCGGTGCCGATTTCACTAGAAATGAAAAAGAAGAGTTGGGTTTGTCCAGTTCAGGGTGTCTCTTAAACACATTACTGTTTAGTATGGAGAAAAAGTCAATCGGCCATTTGTGGGCCTGTTCTACGGCTATTCTCTGCAAAAATGTATAAAAATTTCAAAATATTACCTGTAAAATTTTAGTCGAAGTCTCAAATTATTTGATATATATCTCAAAGAAACTTAGTATAAAAACTGACGATTATTATTATTATTTTTTTTTTGGTACAACAAAACCAATTACTAAACAACCAATTATTATACAACTGATACTACCCATTATTNTATCATTTTATATATACATATATACACATGTCAATGTTTATATGGTCGAAAGGGTAAAAGGAATAAAGTAGACTTCGTCTCTTTTTTGAGACGAAGTCTACCTTATCCATTTTGGCCTTTCGACCACTTATACTTTCTACCACTTTTGCCTTTAGCCAATTTTGCCCTTAGACGATCTCACCTTTGTCCATTTTCGCCCCCTTTTTGCGTCGGACTACACTTTAGACGAAGTCTACCATCGACCAAAAAGACATGTGACCAATTTAGTCGGTGCCATTGAAGACTATTAGCCTGGTTTAAGCATGTCCTCAAAACCGATAATTATCACACAGAAGTTTGAAATTGGTTATTGTATGTTGATTTTAAGTGTCGTTACGTTTAATTAAATTTACTTTAATTAATTTTATATGCTGGCTTGGATAATCGTCTCGCGATTTGTTTGAAGGTTAACTAAGATTTTTATTTGAATGCTTTAGGGATGTCTTAAGGCACATGGATTTTTCTTTTTAAATACTGAAATAGAGTTTAATTATTTTTGGTAAACAATAATTTTTTAGAGAAATCCAAACGCCAAAGTATTATTGAACGTACGAGACAACCCAAAACAATGGATTAAGTCGTTCCGAGGTACTATTTGGAAGGTCATGACGACATCTTCGTTACAAAATATATTATTTTATTGGTAAGTGATATGAAACGGAGCTGTCAGAGTAAAAGACGGGGAGTGATGAACTAGACAAACCCAATTGGGGTCATTTGTCTTTTTTTGTTTCGTCGCTATATGCTCAATATGCAATTGCAACTATACCAACACAACTCTTCTTTAAAAAAAATACGTTAGGTTTGACCTGTTCCACCGGTGCCGATTTCACTAGAAATGAAAAAGAAGAGTTGGGTTTGTCTAGTTCAGAGTGTCTCTTAACCCCCAAGCACGATTATTTAGCACATCCCTGAGCACGGGGCCGGACGTTTGTCCGGCTTTTCTTCTACTCCTATCTAATCGTACGTAAAATCTCATAAGCTGATTTCTCTATAAGCAAATCGATGGTTCTTAATCGATTGAGCATACTTTCGGAAGCTTCCCAACCACCCTTGGACACTTTTTGGTCGATTTGACCACAAAACCACAAATTTGCAAACGGTTAACCGGGCAACGTACGTGGTTCATTTTTTTGCACGCTAGTGATTGTTTGCACCGTTGATTTTTTAACAGTTTTGTAAAAATATGATAGAAAAAAAAAATGCGCGTGAAAACTATTAATTGCAAATAACCTCTTTTTTGAGGTTTCCTAGGTTCAATCAATGACTAATTACTTTTTACTACGTATATAAAATTTTTATTTTTATTTGCTCTCCGAGTTTGTAATCGGTTATTCTATGTTGGTTTTCAATGTTACGTCATTTTACAGAGGCAAACAACTCGAAAATTGCGTTTTTTCACCCGGGGCCGGACAAACGTCCGGGGGTCGTGCTTGGGGGTTAAACACATTACTGTTTAGTATGGAGAATAAGTCAATCGGCCATTTGTGGGCCTGTTACACTTTCTACAGCTATTCTCTGCAAAAATGTATAAAAATTTCAGAATATTACCTGTAAAATTTTAGTCGAAGGCTCAAATTATTTGATATATATCTCAAAGAAACTTATAAGTATAAAAACTGACGATTATTATTATTATTTTTTTTTTTGGTACAACAAAACCAATTATTAAACAACCAATTATTATACAACTGATACTACCCATTATTATATAAAAAAAACGATTATTTTTTATATAACAAAACTAAGCCGGGTTAGCCCGCTATGAACAGATTTGAACCGTTTTTAAACTCAGAAAAATGGGGAAATGGGGTAGCGGCAATGAACGTCCCCTTTTAGCTAAAAAAGGATATGAAAAATAGCCCCAATAGCAAAAACATAGCTGTTTAAAAGCAAAATAAGCGAAGACTGTCGAAAATGTAAATCGATAAAAAACACTTAGGAACGCACTAAGTAAAATATATTTAGCGGCCCTCCACTATCGATGAATACCGCAAAATTTTGCCACGAACTTCATGATAAGATGTTCAAACACATGATTGAAAAGGCAAATTCAGCTAGTGATCAAAAAACTCAGACTGACTTATGGGCGCTTACCGATGCTGAACTTGAAATCTTTTATAATAATTGGATCCAATTCGTGAAAAAGGTATGTCACTCGAAACTTTAACTTTGACTGTATTATATAGTCATTTTAAATGACTATATAATGACTCATTTTAAATGACTATATAATGACTCATTTTAAATGACTATATAATGACTCATTGAGCGTGCAATTTAGTTACAGTTGGTGTGCTAACGAAGCGACACTTTCGTTTCCGATTTTTTTATTTGGTCACAAACTGTCACTTCGTTCCAAACTGTCACTCCGTTCCGTCACTTTTGCACATTTTTGCCAGATTTTTAACCAATTTTAGCTCAAAAAACTCCGAAAAGTGTTCGTTCCAAACTGTCACTTCGTTACGTTTCAACTCGTTACCACACCAACTATAATTGGTAATTAACGCTACAGTATGGGGTAAAATAACGTGATTCTCGCTTTCTCCAACTTTGCATTCTACTGGTGTGGGTAACGAGTTTGTCACCGAGGTGAACGGGACTCGTCGTTTATTGACGAGTCCCATAAGTTATGGGCCATAACTCAATATACGACGAGTCCCGTTTAGCTCGGTGAGAAACTTTTTACCCCCACCAGTAATAGGCTTTAAAATAAGAAAAGCAAGAAACGCGTTATTATACTTCATACTGTATTTTGCAATCAACGCGACCTACTTGCCTATACGTGTGTATACAGGTGTATACGTGTATGTGGATGTACACAGACGTCTATGACCTATTATAATGATACTCTAAATTTTTAATAAGGATTTATATAATCAAATTTTGTAGTTTAATTTTACAGTCAAATTTTGTTGTAAAATTGTGTACACCATAAAAGTCGTACACCATGACCATGAGTTTTGAACAATTTATACATCTGATAAGCTTTAAATGTCACTTTGTCCCTTTTGAAGTTCAAACTATAAAGTTTATATACCCAATACATGTATACCGTGCGTAACAGCTGTCACTGACGGGGTGACGCGAACATTAAATCACAAGTCTTACGAAAATTACTAAAAACTCGAAAGTTTTATCTGTTCCATACGGTATAGATATGCATTCCCTGTGCACTAGCACAAATTGTGCTGCACAATGTGTAGGCGTTTTTGAAGGAAAACTTTTGACCAAAAGGTGTCCAAATAAGAGCACCATCGGCAATTTTGTCCAAATAAGTGAACAGGGAGTGTACACGGCATTTTTACTATCCGTTTTATAAGTTCTAAAAAAATTCCGAGAATCTTCTCATTCGGTTATAGGTACTGGTAATCAGTATACCGACCTTTACCACAAATATTACCAGACAAATATTACCAAATATTACCAGTATTACCGACCTTTACCGACCTTTACCACAAATAATACTCGGTTTTTGCTAGAATGTAACTTGATGATTGACACTCGAACTTTTAAAATGAGCAGATGTTTATTTAACTAAGTTATATTGAAGCAATAAACCATGAAACTCTCAGGTATGTGACATACCGTATGTCGATGCTTTAACCGTGACGGCGGTGGGAATTTCCATGAAGACTTCCTAAACATATGCTGAGTTAATTGGTGAAACCTTTATGATTTTCACATGAAATGTTGCAACGGTAAACTGTAATTGGCGCTCATGCGGCATGGTGATCTTTGCAGTTCCATATGAAAACTAACTAGACATTTAGACTAAATTAACTATGATTTTGTGATGGACGGCTAAAATGGTTAAGTAAACATATGTTTAAACTTTTCAATTAATTTAGCATATGTTAATTAATTAAGCATGTGTTTACGCTTGCATATATTTACACTACTTCATGGAAATTCCCACCGCCGTCACGGTTAGTGTACTCACATATCTGGTATTTGCACGTCTTTTAGTTGTGAATTCAATGAGAATTTATCCGTGTGTACATGTACACAGTGTACACTGTACAGTGTACACTACACTGTACAGTGTACACTACACTGTACACTGTACATTACATTTGAGCATAAACAGATTATCATCTATGGTTTGGGTTTTAACTTCAACCGTATGTTTACCCGCTAGCCGACTAGTTTTAAGATAAATTGAGGTGAAAGATTCCAAATATTAAACTTATTTTTCAAAAAGACCGACAATTGAAATTTTCGGTTTTTAATCAAAAAAACACCCATAATTACCGGTTTTGTCCGATTATATGGTAATTTGGGGCCAGTTATTTTGAGCGTTTTATACTAAAAATCTACTCAATCAATTGCCTAAAACCGATTGAGGAGTTTTTCGCTTTTTTTATTTCGTCAACCGCATGTTTATCCGGTTAACCGACTGTAAGGCATAATGTAAACTCGCGTGTAATTCCATTCAAGCTGCTTAGCCAAATTTTTAAGTGGGTTTTGAATGTAATTTTCTTAAAATTTATTCAGTCTTCCATTAATAACCTTCATCCGAAAGCTTTCTGTTAACCATCGGATCTTAACAATTTTGACCTGACAGTAAACAACAAAAAATAAAACACGTGGTACCACTACTGTTGGTGCAGTAACGAGTTGACACGTAACAAGTTGACAGTTTGGAACGAAGTGACACTGTTTCGGAGTTTTTTTGGGCAAAAATAGGCAAAAAATGGGCAAAAGTGACAGTTTGGAAAGAGTTGATAGTATTTGACGAAAAAATCGGAAACGAAAGTGTCGTCTCGTTACCACGCCAACTGTATTATTAATACTGTATTAGCCACAATGAAATTATTAAGACGGTTCCAAAAGAGAAGCTGCTTATTTTCAATGTAAAAGATGGAATCGAACCAATGGCAAAATTTTGCGGACAGCCCGTGCCCGATTGGCCCATGCCCCATGCGAACGATACGAAACAGTTTGGCCAAATGCTCTTTATGGGTAAAGTGTTTGCCACGATTGCGTGGGTTGGAATTGCACTCTTTGCTATGGGCTGGTTCAATGCGCTTTTTAACATTGGTCTTAATGGGACCATTCTAATGTACATTGGATTTTTCTTGCTTTGTGTTCCATTGGTTTGTTCCAAATGGATACATTATAAACTGAATGAAGCTGAGGGTAAAACCCAATTTTTCAAAATAAAATGAATTCAAAAGCCTTTTGAGTGACTTTTATGATTATTTTACTGGCCCGATTTTACTGACGTCAATAATATTATAAGTTATACACCATAACTTATAGTCTATAACTGATAGTATTATTGACGTTAGTACCAACAATTATATTTAGTTATGTATGTTAATATGGGCAAGTTAATTTATAGACTATACTGTATAAACTATGGTTATGTACACAAATACTTATGTATTATGTCCAAATATCTACCGAAAATATCATGAAAAACAGCCGAGTGTTTCTAGTACACAGTGTCGGCATATTTTAAGATGATATACTGTAAAGACCTTTTTATTTTGCACTGAGGCGCGGTCTATTTTCATGAAACTCAACCGGTATTTAATAACGTTACGAGACTCGTTAGTGTAATAAAAACCGATTGGTAAGTTTTTTCAACTAGCCAGATTTTGTTCGTTTTCAAGTCCTTTTCTACGGTTTACGCTGACAACCTTCGTTATTCACAAAAATATGCAGCCTAACCTATTTTGGGGGTGTAGACTTCGATTTCGAGATCTATTTGCGTACGGCGGCACTCTAACTGGAAGTTGATAAAAATAACACCGGTTTTACAGCTGGTATAAACTGAAATTATCGGTGTTGACTAGTTTTAGGTTAAATGGAGGTGAAAGATTCCAAATATGAAACTTATTTTTCAAAAATACCGACAATTGTACCTTTTTATACGGTTATATGGTAATTTGGAGGCTAGTTATTTTTAGCGTTTTCTACTAAAAAACGATATTTTGGAACATCGGTTTGGACAGCCTAGCTCGGAGTGTATGATAGTTAACTTCCATTATTCTATTCATCTTTGTGCTCCAATTCTTAATTATTTTATAATTCAAATGAATGACTTTTCTACTAATTCGTGTACCTTTTTCATGGACTAGACCACATAATTTCCAATTTTGTATCGACTGTTTATTTAATGGAATAATATTGATATTAGAGTTTATTTAATAGCACTATATGACCATAAAAGAAGTTTATAAACCTTGCTGAACCTTGAAGTAAATATCTTGACAGGCGACTTATTGACCATATTACGTAAGGCTCAGTTCAACCGCGCGCAGCTATTACGCATAGCAGCGCGGGCGGATGAGTAAGTTACGCTTGAAGCGAAGCTNCGCTCGGGTAAGTTAGGCTTAGTGTTGGGATACTGTGGGACTTAACCGAATACATTCTTAGGTTAAGCGTTACAACCATAACCGCGTGCTTTCCGTGCAGGTATGAAGCAGCACAAGCACGCAGCAAGGGCCGCAGAGGCTACTTAGGATACCTATCCTTACGTTATAAGTAAAGTATTGATATTAATGTTTTTTGACTATCGAAACGTGTAAAGTATTTATATAAACAAGGTTTTTGTAATGCAAAAATTAAATATTATATGTAACATGTAAAACGAAGTTAAATCGCATTGTAAAAAAGTTAGTTTTTTGTCAGTCTGATCCCGATTAGTAAAAACCAGAGGTCGGCAAAAATTGTAAGAAAAGTGGACCCAACCCAACCCGAATGGACCCCAAAATTGGACCATAGTGGATCAAGGCAAAGATATAGTGGACCCAAGTTGGGTCACCCAACCTTAAAAATTGGGGTCTAATCCGGATATGGTCCAAAAAATTGAAAACTATTTCTACTGGTTTAGTCTCATGAAAATCGGCTGCGCGTTTCTAGTATGCCGTATTGGCATATTTTAAAATGATATTGTCAAATAGGAGCACCCCATTGCAAGAAAAAAGAAGAAAATTCCTCTATTCTATAGAAACTCTCAGCCGATTTTCATGAGGCTAAACCTGTATAACAATAAAACGATCCGTTTTATGAAATTCAGCTCAACAATATATCATATAAAATTTGCATTCCAATCGATTTATCAATTGAGAAGCCCCCTAGCAGTTTTTATCGCTTTGTTAAATTAAAATTATTCGTCTCTAATATAAATCTTATGGGTAAGTAGTGAAATGAGTTTATCCTAATTTGGCAACGTAATAACAATTGGTTTTGTTTTATGAGGCATTCCAGACAAATCTACGATTGTGTTTTAGATTTTTTAAATTAGGAAAAAGTGTAATTGAACTTNAAAAAAACTTATTAATAGCGGTTATTAATAAAAACGTTATACGAATATTATTGTCTTCCAGCATTTCTTTCTTTTCTTTTCAAAGCGCGGCTCAAATATCAAAATAGCGTGGGTTACTTTTAGAGCGGAGGAAATTGTAAAAATTGTAAATGCCTTCACTTCGCAAAAAAATACTATACATCTAGTTAACCTACATTTATTACCTATATAATAAGCGCCACATTGAAATTTAAGGTTAGAAATGGTTAAAAATTGGAACAAAAAAAAGTTATTATAGGGCAAAAAGATCTATATTTCTCGCAGGGTGAAAAACGGTAAACTAACTAGCTTGACAACCTAATATAAATTGTACTGTATAATGTTATAATTTATACAAACACATAATACCGAAAATTAACAGTCTGTAACTCATTTATTGACCCGATATACTCGTATTATACCATATGAATTATCCCGTATAATTCATATGCTTATGAACCATAAGTTAAGGTAATATCATTATGCAAATATACTAATGATTGTGCATATGATGACGTACATATTGATGCATGTTAACCTGTAAATACTGCTTATAGTTTCAATGTCCATATTGTTTCACATCGAAAATAAATATTACAGTCCATACTCCTTTTTTGGGACGTTTACGGTTCTCGAAAACAGCGTCCGAAAAAGGAGCATCGACACAAAAAGGATCATTTTTGAATAGCCCCATTTTGGCTGAAAAAGCATCCCAAAAAGGAGTAAGGACTGTATATTATTGATAAGGTATTTCCCACTATTTAGACCGTGTCTTTTTTTCGATTATATAGAAAGTCCTTTTTATTAAGTCCTTTTTAAAGTCCTTTTAATTAGGTAAGCGTTAAGTACACCACCTAAACAGTTATCTTTACAACTTGAAAAATTGTTATATAATTGTGTAAGGTATTTGATAAGATAATTTGAAATCGCGAACGTGTTGGTCCAAAACGTGTTAAGATACCCCAATTTGGTTAATTTACCTAGTGTTATGATACCTCAATTTTGTTAACATAACTAGTGTTTAGATATCTGGTTAAGGAGTTACAGTCCTCCGTCCCTTATGGGCCATACCCTTATGGGCCACCGGACCCTTATGGGCCGCCTTTTTTGGGCCCTGAACGTGGCCCATAAGGGACGGAGGACTGTATATCATACTCTAGTCATACCAAGGGCCCCTGTACGCATTCAACGGAGCTTATTTTTCTTTAATAACGATTGGTTAAAACGATGGATCTATTTCACAGATCTTATTCGTTCTTTTTCTCAGTGAATTATTGGCTTAATCATATGTTCTGCGAAAAATATTTGCTAATCCACTTATTTAGAACAGTTTATAAACGTCGGTTACCGGGATTAGCTAGCAAGCTACACTTTTGGTGACGAATCAACGTATTTATATTGTGTAGAAAATTAGGAAAAAATCCGTATATGCAAAGATTTCTATACAAAAACTAACAGTAAGAAAACTAATTTCAAGAGATGCAACTATAAGTTGATCCGTACTTTGTGGGCGTTTTTATTTCCGTTTTAAAATTGTGTTCATAAAAAACAAAATGAAGTACGGTCAGAAGTCTCAGAGACACTAGATTAGATGTACGCTCTGTAAAGATATATTTTTGATAAGAAAATGTACACTTAGAGAGCCCTGACTGTACCTGGTATATAGTTGAAACGGAAAATCCTAAGCATTTGATTATAACCGAGTGGGGTAGTTTTCCGACCAAAAGTGTGGTTGCGAATTGTTGTTCAAAATATGGTTTCGCGACCATTTAGTGTTTCAGGTGAGGTTTCGCGACCACTGTATTTAGGTGGAAAATGGTCGCGAAACCTTGTTAAAAACTGCATATTTTGAAGAACAATTCGCGACAAAATGTGTGGTTGCGAAAGTACTCATAAACGGGGTTTTTACCAAAATAATCTGCTTCTCGCTTTCTCAAATTTGGTATTCGAAAAAGATAAAAACTAAAAAAGCGAGAAGCACGTTATTATACCTCATACTGTAGTGATTACTTTTTGAGATGTTTTTCCGACAACGTGTTGCAACGCACCGTGTAAAACATGATAATGCGTGACCCGGCAACGACCACTATGGGTTGATATCCTTGTTGGAATTCAAATTCAACAATTTCCGCATTACCCATATATTATTCAAACAAGGTTACAAAAAATTGACATTCACAGCGCCTTCAATGGACCGCACTTCAGCTAAAGGAGCCCGAAATTAGATTAATTATAAATTCCTGAATTGTTTATCTGGGTCGTTTTTAATTTCAAAAAACGCGTCTGTTAGTGTTTGCCACTTACAGTACGTGAATTTGAATTCTAGTTTTAAAATTTAAGAGGGTTAGATTGGAACAATGGAACTTTCCCAAATTGGATTGGAAATTCCCTTTTCCATTATGGAAGTTGTTCATGATAAACAAAATGGATAAAAAGTGGTTTATGCAACGCCATTTTGTAAACACTAAGTTTCCCGAGTAACCCTATAAGGGCCGGGGACCGGGGTTGCCAAGTATGGGACTGTTTTTTAATCAATAAGTCGCCATGTAAGGGACGAGTTTCTCAAATTAAGGACTAGGCATGAATCAAAATTGTGTTCCCGAGTACCTGACTTTTTGGCTCTGTGTTAGGAGCTAGGGGCCCTAACTTGGCGACGCCAGGGTTTTTGTCTGTTTGTCTGGGAAATCAACCAATAGAATGTCCCTCTATCATCACGTCCCGGACTTTTACAAAAAATGCCAAAAATATTAAATGATGATAATATTAACGAGAGATAAAAAAAAAGATCGGACTTATCAATTAGAAGTAGAAAAAGGTAATTTTATACCTGGATGAAATTCTGACTGAGCGAATAAGAGAGGAATAATTTCCACCAATAAAAATATTTAAAAAATCATTTAAAAGTTTTTTACAACGTATGCGATGAAACTCAATGATGTTTAAAAAAAACCTATTAGGTTGTTAAACAATTTATTTTTTGTGTCCGGAATTTTTTCTTAAAATTGATTTTTGTCTATAATAAATCTTTAGCATAAAAATAAAGTGACTAAAAATTACCAATCAGATGACTATGTACCAGAGTATCAAACAAAAACTCTGGGTAAGTAAGGGACGCTATTTAAAAACCGGAAACCTCCCTTACTTGGCGGCCCGTCAGTAAATTTGAAATAAACTACAGCCGTTTTGGTTCGCTTTTATAGCGCTTTTTTGACCAAAAAACTCCGATAAAAAAGGCCGACGCGGGCGGCGGCTCTATAATTTATAGACTATGAGGTTATATTTTTGGATTGGAATTTATTGTTTTGCTAATATCCATTGAAACATGTTAACATCGAAAAATTTCGCCTACGCCCCCAAGTTTGTTAACAAAATCAAATTATGCCAGAAAATATCTTTGTTAGGTTGCGTAAGAATTCGATTTTACCGTGTATATTAAGTTTTAATTATATAACTTGTGCATCTTTTTCAATATCATACCAGTAGTACTTGGCCTGACAACGTGTCCGGTTGTACATTCTCATCATTTGCGTTTATGTAAACAGAGTGTTAACATACGTTTTGTGCATGGTCCATTGTGTTCTTTGGTGTGTCCATTAACGACTGTATTTCCACTCACTTTTTTTCCTACTCGAAACAAGCCCCTTCTTTCGAGAACATCCATATTCATTAAAGTCTTGATCTATATTAATATATTGATTCAAAATACGTCTTATAAGTGACACCAAAGTCGATTTTTGGGATCACAAAGTTTGAAAAATTCTTGAAGCCTTTTGCTCAATTTAGAATGATGTTTTATACGTTGGCCATTTTAATGATTTCAACAACTCTCGCCTTCGAGAAAAGACAGCCGATGACGATAGCAGAGCCAACGGGTAAGATGGGGGTAAAATAACGTGCTTCTCGCTTTCTGAATTATTTTAGTCTAAATTATTATAGGCTTAACAAATAGAAAAGTGAGAAGCGCGTTATTATACTTTATACAGGGCGAGGTAATATAAATGATGAGCCGTTTTTTGGTGACTTATATTTGCTAAGCACACTCGCGAACCAAAAACGGCTCAGCATCTATATTACCTCACCCTGTACACTATAGAGACGCAAGTATAAACCGTAAAAAGAAATTTTCAACATCAAGTTGTGAAACTCATATCGTCATGATATTTTCTAAGAGTCCTACCACGACGTATATACCGTATTGGGACGCTCAGACTGTGAGGGTGACGTCAGAATAGCGTTACAAATCATAGGAACATTGCTCAAAGCCTCAGAGTCTGAGAGTCGCCATATGGTAGTATTGTACATTTAATTTCATTTTCGATTTAGTTGGTGTCCCACTTGGTGTCCCACACGATATAAGATGTCTGTCAATGCTTGTTAATAAATTGGGACATCGCGTGGATTAATTTGGAAGGGAAATTGAATAGACGACGGGGTAGAACTCGCCTTAATCCTCGTATTACTACGGGAGCAAATTTGTATGAAAATATTATTCGCGGTATAAAGTCACGGAACTGATTCAAGGGTAGAGTTACATATTTATATATAAAACGCATAACACATTCATTGTAGACAGTCAAAAAGTGGAAGTGGCGCAAGCAATAATTGATATGATTCGAAATAATCTAGCTGAATCTAATGCCGTTTACGATCAACGTCCAGTGTCCAAAAGAGTTAATTATAGAGGACTTCCGTTTGGCCGGTAATAAGTTTGTGTCAAGGAACGGTAAATAATATATATATAAGGGAACGCCAAGTAAGGCACGATAATTAAGGCTAGAAGCGCGAAGAAAGGGTAGATGGGCGCTAAGTAGGGGTAGCCTACACGGGGCTTATTTAATTTAGTAAAAAATTGACGCCAACTCAGGCTAAACCAAATAGAAATTAGTAAAGGCATCCAAATCAAAACTATTTAAGTACGATTTAATTGTTTTCGCATTTTTAAAGTATTTTTTTTATAAAGTAATGAAAATTACAAGTTAGTCTCATTTTTTTTTTCAGATAACGTTCTTTCGGGTTAATTATTGCAAAACAACTTTTTATAGTAGTTGTATTTCTGGTATAAAGACTTTATAATAAAGTGGGTTATAATAAAGTCGACCTTTATATTAAAGTCGGTTGTACCTTTCAATAAACGGGTTGTTTCACCCAGCCGGTTTTGAGTTAGTATTATTTTTTGTCCAAAACAATTCTGGGATCACCAGTTTTGGTACTTTTGGTACGTTTGCTGAAAAATACATTTATACACTTTTTCCTGGCAGACGTGCCTTCAAGACAATATCAATTTCTTTTCTATGTCCGAGTTTTAGGAAATACAAAAAAAAATATTCACCGAACTAACAGGCCTCAAAGACGAACATATATGAAGAAAATGAACAAAAAACGAAACTATTTGCGTGAAATTACTCCTGTATCATTCTTGTAAATATATATTTATGTGTATTGAGAATGACGTCATTACTTACACCATAATAACACCACCATTCGTATAATTTATATGCAGAAAGGGGAAAGCTTTTACTGGTTATGAAAGGTAAGTTAGCAATAAGGTTAATAAAATGAAATCTTATAATGACTACGCATCTATTCCTCAGATATCAGTAGCGAACTTTTCGCATATAATATAATACACAGGGTGCACCGTTATGTTTCACAAAAAAAAATCAAAGATAGTGCGAATAGTCACGTGAAAAAAAAACTGCGCCCAAATTTTAGATTTTGTCGACCCTCACTACACCGTTAAAATCAATAAGGCAAACTATGTTAAATTTTAAGGTCAGCAAATTGAGCGTTCACTTAAAAATTTTAAAAACATTTATGCAACCTCTAACTGACCTTTCTTCGAAATATACACCGAGTTTTCGTTTCGGATATTTTAAAAACATTGTCAAAATGAGTCATTTACCTTTGACCATGGCAATCTAAAAGTAAACACAACCTAAGAAGACTCAGAGAAATCGCTTCTTGAAATATTCGTTTCAAAATGGAAAACCTTTTATTATTATTAATTTTGAAATATGTGAATGGCAGATGTGAGACCAATCCTCCTGAGTGTGACATTCAAAAAATGCATATAGGTACAATTGTTGTGCTTGTATTTATACTACAACCTGTAGTTGTTGAAAAAGACCATAATTGACCGTTTTTGACTCAGAATTTTCTGAAAAATAGTTTAAAAGCTTGTTATTTAGCGAAAGTTCAACCCGATCTTTTACGAAAATCTGCGGCCAGTCTCCGAAATCATGGCATCGATCTTTTATTCAATCAAGTTGAGGTTGACAAAAATATGGTGATTTCGCCTCTTTCAATTATTGGAAGTATGTACATGTTGGCGGCGGGAGCGGCCGGTGAAAGTCGGGAAGAAATCCTTACTGCACTTGATTTCGGGGAAGTTTTCCAGAACCCAAGTAGTTCAAGAAATGCCGTGAAACTTCCATTTGAAGCGTACAAAGAAATTTTAGACGGACTTACGGAACAAGAAATTCGTGGATATATATTAGAGATTGGTACGTATTATTATATGTACAGGGGTAGACCAATTACGTAACACCCCATTCAAGAACAGTTATCGGAAAAAAGTCCAATTCCGGAACGCTTTTTTATTTCAAAAAAGATTTGAAGTCCCATTTCAGAACGAAAAAGTCTAATTCCGGAACGGTTTTTGGGCAAAAAGTCCAATTTCGAAACAAAAGGGGGTCCAATTTCAAAATCGCAAAGCGTTCCAGAATTGGTCTACCCTCTGTATAACGTTTACAACTCAATAATGAATTTAATGTGAATTTCAAGTTCGACTTTTTTGTATTGTGTAGTTTTTGTTGATTTTTTGATAAAATTTGAAATTTCAGTGAATGGAATGTTTTATCAAACAAACATGAGTGACTACCTGTATAGCTACTTGAATAGCAACATCCAGGAGCTTGACTTTGCCGGAGATAGTACTGGAGCCACCAAATCTATAAATAATTGGATAAGCCGGACCACTCATAACAAAATTCCCGAACTTTTTTCTGAACCCCTCCATAGGCACGGATTATAATTTGTATTTATTAACGTTACTGGNCAGGACTTCAAATAAAAATAAAATACTTCAAATGAAAACAATTGATTGAGTTCAAGAACGTGTCATATAGTTGGAAAATACAATGTTTAATACAATATTTTTTAACACGGAATTTTTTTTTTCGTTGATTTATTTTTTAACACGGAATTTTTTTTTTCCGAATTTTTTTTCCCGAGATTTATTTTTTAACACGGAAT
>SCLG01000586.1:59877-71043 GCA_004367875.1 Oikopleura albicans | reverse complement strand
AAAATGCTGCGAAACGGAAAAATTTCCGCACCTGTTAAAGGGTCGCGCATCGCCAAAATATACAAAGGTAACATTTTCTAAGTTATAAATTTTTGCAAGGGGTCTGGTTATAAGGTCTCAAGTGGTGACCGTTATTTTTTTTTCAAATGGTTATAAAAATGGTCACAAACATATTGGTCACAAATGGTCAAGTCAGTTTTTTGGATTTGAGCTTATAATCATACCCCTGTAAATCTAAGTCAACAGTTTACGAATTACTTAAAAACACATGTTTTTAGTGAATTGGAGTTCGGGTGAAGCAACGCGAAAGGGAAAAATCCTTCGCGGAATCCAAATGCCATGGAACCTTGCTTATTCGAAGATAACGGACAAAATATATGTTATAGGACCGGTTCTTTATAAAAATATATACATATGTATATATTATAATACACAGGGTGCGCCGTTATGTTTCACCCGTTATGTTTCACTTTTTTCCCGCCCGTGATGTTATGTTTAACTTTTTTTCCGCTCGGGCCATTATGTTTCATTATTTTTCGAATTTTTTTATTTTTTGTAAAACATAAAGGCGCACCCTGTATATATATATACTGAACCTTACACAGATGATGGTGATAGAAGTATAAAAATCTACGATCCCGAAACCGCTCGTCTCATCACCCAAATTGGTCCGAGGGTCGGTTTCGGACGAAAGTTGGGATATATGTAAGTTCTACTTTTAGGTATTTAGGCCCCAGCCCAGAATTCGGAACAGTTCCGTAGCAGAAAAAAATCCAGAATTTTCAAAAAAAAAGCTGACAGCACCCATAATTGAAAAAAATCACAATTCGCACAATGTGGATTTTACCGAAAACAAAAATCTGCCAGTTCCAGATTCTGTCAGTTGAGGGCGATATTTATATGCTTCATTTTTACAAATAATGATGTCAAAAAAAATAAATATTATCTCAAGGTATGGTATCTGTGTGGACGAAGACGGTGATATTTTAGTTTCTGAGGCCGAACATGGCCAAATTCTGATGTTCAAGGCCTCTGGAAACAGTTTTTCGGGGCCATATGTGGTCGCTGATGAAGGTAAAGCTAACCTAAAATGATACCAGGGGGTCTGGTTGTAAGGTATCACGTTGTGACCGTTATAAGGCAAAGTAGGTTTTTTGCACTAAGGTCAAGTCAGTTTATTGAAAAACATGCTTTTTAAGAAAACAATCATATCTTTTTGAACTTTCACCCAGCACTTAAGGTCTTATGATAGAAATATTCAAATGGTTAGAAGATCAAATCAGTTTTTTTGGGGTTGACCCTATAACCAGGCCCCTGCAAGCTTAATGACTTATATTGTATGTAAGTTATATTGTGTAAAATTCGGAATGTTATGTAAATAAATTATCAATTGTAGGTTTATCTCGTCCAATGGGCGTCGGAATCACACCGGAAGGGTACCTAGCAGTGGCCGACCGGTATAATCACTGTATTCGATTATATAAGTACAAGCGTGACCCCGCCGACTGCTTAGATTGTCTTGAAATGGGCGGCGTCTGTCCAAAGTGCCGAGATCATCAGGTAACAATTTGTTCATCATTTTATTTATATTGTTTTTTTTAAGTTGTACCAAAATTATTATTTTTTGATAAAAATTAGACTATTTCCAATTTGGCCCATAAAAATATTAAATTTGGTAAAACCTAAAGAAAAAAGCTATTTATGATTAATGGTAATAATGTACGCAGGATATAAGCATGCCTACTTCGAAACCAGCCAATTCGGTATAATTGCCTTTAGAGATAACAATTATTTAACAATGGGGCTGGGGAGATAAAATGTACAAGTTTGACATTTTATCAAGTTCATTTTGGGGAATAAAAATCTTCAAAATTATGTTTTTTGTGAAGCTGGCACCCCACTGGCAGATTTTTTTTTCTATTGAAATCATGTCTTTTTGAACTTTTGTTTATGATGGAAAAAAATGTTTAGTTGTTGAATTTTTTCAGATGGTTATAAGGTCCAGTCAGTGTTTTCAAAGTGCATTTTATTGTACCTCAAGGTGAATTCAGTTTTTTAGACCTTGACCTTATAACCAACCCTCTGTAGATATTATTATATTTGCTGTTTATATTAATATTTCAGTATATGAACAAAGGCTGGAAAGGTCGGCGTCAAGCAACTACTCGTCTCAACATTCGTGACGAGCGTGCACGACTTATCCGTAAGCGAGAAGCCGACCGGAAAAAGACGGTTAAAACCGGCGGTGCGGAAATCACTGTTAAAGCATTTGAATGAGAAATTTGTTCACCTGACCGGTTCAAAGTTTGTTTTGTCATACGGTCAGATTTTGTTTTGCTTTTTTCAATTTGTTGCTTTTTAAATTTAGTTTTGCTTTTTAAATTAGATTCAAATTTTTGCCCCTTAAAATTATAGGAAAACAATTTTATTCGGACGTTTTGTTTTGGAGAGCGAAAATTGATAAAGGGACAGTTTACATATCTGAAAACTATTTTTTTTCAATTGGCCGTTTTTCGAAAAACGGCGGTTTAACGTGAAATGACAAAAAACTTGTTACCGGACCCAACATATCTGAGCCTAGCTTTTACCCACTCGCAACACATTACGTACACATTCTGTAAAATGCGAACCCATCTCGAGAGAGCTTGTTGGCCCCATGAATTCAATTATTTATACCAAAGATCGAAATTAATCGCGGTGACACATTTTGGTAATCGATTACACGCCGTTATAAGCGGGCACCGACTAAATTAATGCAAAGTACAATTTGGATAACGCGGGATATGTTGAGATTGAGCTAGCGTTTTTTAGTAAAATAACATGTCTTGCAAGACAGAACTGTGAATTACGCAGAATTGGTGGAAATTTGAAGTCTAGGTCTAACCTAGGTCCAAAAATACCCATCCTTTTGGGGTACCTACCCTTACGCCAAATTATTCTAAAAAATTAGTTTCCAAAAATAAACCTATTCAATCGGCGTTGAATTGCGTTATATCAAATATATATTTTCGCCAAACCAACTTCAAGACGGTGTACGATTTATTATTTTTTATCATGATAAAATTGAAGTGCCTTTCGCTCAAAGCCGCCGGTGCCTCATCACACAGCTTATGAAAGTTTTTAAACATAAATGTTTATTTTTTAATTGTCACATATATTATTAGATGGATGTTCTTCAGAGGATACTAGAAAAACAATCCGAAATAAATTTAGCTTTAAATTAACGAAATACTTTTTACAATCCTCGACTCCAAAAAAAGTTTTTTTTAACAATTCCGTATCTGCGGTTCATTTATCTGAACTTCCATCTCCCGTAGAAATTTATTTATTTTAAGTTCAACTGTTTATATGCTTATATTACATTTAAACGAATTTGTGTCGCCGGTTAGGAGAGTTTGGATGTTTAACTCCAACGCCACCTAAATATTTTTACAGGGGGTTCATCATAAGGTCAGCTAGATGGTTATAATGTCAAATCATTTTTTTCAAAGCGCATTAAGATCAAGTCAGTTTTTAGACCTTGACCTTTTGACCAACCCCTGTAATAGTATGGCTCTAAGTCACAAGGACGGGGTTAACTGTAAGGTCTGACTTGTGGCCCATTATAAAATCATAATGACTTTTTTGACACCAGAGTCGTAAGGCCAATATCTTGCCTCTTGGTTTTATGAACTGCACGATGATCTTACCGAATTTTTACAAAAACAAAATAAAATGTCTTTTGTGAATTAACTAGACGTAGTTAAAAAGTTTTTCGCTTTTCGGCGAAAATTTATGCTTTTTAAGAAATTCGGACATCCCAATTGGTTACATTTTTCCAAAAGTTATTTAACTCATAGTGAGTCATACATTAGTCCTAGGACTTAAAGTGATAAACCTTCTATGAGACTTATTGCCCCAATCCAACCGGTGCCTTTTTCATTAGCAGCTCGTTCAATTTTTCTTCTGTTTTATGGTACTTATGTCACAGTATAACTGTTGCTTAGCCCTTAACGGCCGAGAAGTACCAATTCGTATACTTTCTTATTTTTTCCATTATTTGCCAAAGTAGTATCGTTTAAAAACGCGTTTCCTAATTTGAATATTCTGTACGTATTCTGAATCACTCCGATATTTTACCTAAAGTGCATTCTCTACTCTATGTAAGTATTTACTTTTTTTCTTATTTTACCTACCAAAACGAATCAGATTTTTGTGCAATCAAGTGTTTGATGTATTTATTTTATTTATCCAATTTAATAAAATTGAGTTGTTGCAGTTAACCCATATTCACTATTTTTTCACTGTACCTTACGCACATAGGAAACAATTGATACTATATGGTGCATATAATATGCACCTTTTGGATATACTAAAGTACAGGGGGGTCTGGTTATAAGGTCACAAGGTGTGGCCGTTATAAGGTCAAGTCATCTTTTTTGTACTAAGGCTAAGTCATTTTTTTAAGATAAATCATGTCTCTTTTCACTTTTTTTGGGTTTAAATTTAGAACTCGACATATACGTTTAGAACGACACGGGTAAAACACGGGTAATAATTTTTATTTCTAGAACTCATATATTTTTGGACTTTTTTCTTGCACTAAGGTTAAGTCATTTTTTTGGCGCTTGACCTTATAACCAGACCCCCTGTTCACTGTTATAGTAAAGTACTCTTGATATGTGCCAATTTAATTTACAGGGGTGGTTACAATATTTCTTTTATGTACTTCCCGCAGGTACACCAGTTATCGATTTTATTTTATGTGCTAGGGCCTTGTGAAGATCGTTGATTATATTGCATGTTCCACGCAGAATTCTACTTTGAAAAAATTTCAACGCAAGGGATTTTTTATTAATTATTTTTTTCGAAAGGTAAATTTATTAGGCACGAGAGGTATTGGAGCAACGGTTCTTAAATACAGTGTACAATAAATTGTAAATGGTTAAAATGAATATCTAGTTTTATGAGAGAGCATTTTTAATGTGGCTCAACTTTAATTTCATTGCCAACAAAAAACTCCTCATCATCGGATTCTTCAACTGTTTCGAGTTTAACAACGCTTTCTTTTTGGTTTTGGGTTCGCGAGTGGTCATCGACAATATTTTCAATTGGTTCGCCATTGATCACCCTCCTGTTAAAGGTTCAATATTTTCAATTAGAGGGCGTTATCGGTTATAAGGTTGGGTCATTTTGCCCATAATATTTACAGGGGGTCGTGTTATAGGGTATCAACTTGTGACAATTATAAGGTCAGGTCATTTTTTTGCACTAAGGTCATGTAAGTTTTTTGAGAAGCATGCTTTGTGGGAAAACATCTTTAAAATCATTTTTTTTTACGCTTTTTTGGACGTTTTTTTGGGCACAGACCCCCCCACTAATTTTCCTATAAAATACATTCAAGGTCTAGTTAATTTTAGTGTATGACCTTATAAACAGATTCCCCCTAATTTTAACTCCTACAGCGAGTGAAACTCATGATAGATTTTTTAGAATCAAGTCACTTTTTTCAGATAATAAGAGACTGAGAAAAATTTTGAACGCGCTCCTAGTCCATTCGTATGGACACATTGATTTAGGTCTTCCTCTTTGAGATTTTCCGGGCTCACGTGTTGGACCCCTAAGAATATTTCGAAAAAAGAATGCTCGTTGGTTGGGATTGAAATAACGCAAAAAGTGCGCTCCAGGCGGAATACAGTTGTGCTTCTCAAAATATGCGTTGCCCCCATATTTTTGTGTGTAGTACGTTCTAACGAGCATATTGAAAGCAGTGACGAATGATTTTACGCATTTATCAAATTCATGATTAATTTCATTCGGAAAGTCATCCACGTAGCCAAAGTTCATCAAAAAGATTTGCCTCACATTTTGACCATCCAATGAACTCTCGGCNCGATAATTTCGAAACACTTTTTTTGGACCAACTTGTTTTTTGAAAAACGTTTTCTCCAAAAGACCGCGGTGGCTGTAATTATTTCGCGGTTTTTACGAATTAAATTATCGCTCATTTTTGGGCTATGGTCGTATTTGCGTTAGTCATATTTTTTTCGTGACTTTCTAACCTAAACCTGAAAGTAATGAGCACTACTTCATGGTTTTTAATAAATCTCATATCGATATGGCAGGGAATTCGCATCACCAATTTGCCCGGAGTCGGCGGTTTTTGAGCATGAAGGGAATATTCAGCCGGCAGAATTTTTTGTTTACCGCCAAACTGCATGATATCGCTGTCTAATTAATAATTATAGGCGTTGTTGCTTATAAGGTCAGCCATTCTGATAGCTATAAGGTCAAGTCAGTTTTTTCAACATAAATCCTATCTTGTCTTTTTTTTTGGAAGACGACCCCCTCCCCAATATTCTATTTTCGAATTATAAATACAGGCCTTGTTGGTTATTAGTTCAAGTCTGAACACCTGACTTGGTCTTATAACATGAGGGTAACTATTAGACTTAAATCCAATTACGCGGGTCTACCCTTTTAATTATCTAAATGCCTGCGCAATTTCGAGCCTTGATTACCTTGCTCAATAACGTTGATAATTTGTTCATTTTGCGGGCATATTCTCTTATTTTTTGGTGCTAAACTTCTGTATGTCTTTGGTTGTGTTGAAAAGATCTTTCGGATTGGAAACAAGAACTACTAACTTTAAATACTTAGTGTAGTTACTTATATTGAAATCCATACACGCTTAGGTTAAGAACTACATTATACTACTGGTTTAGTCTCATGAAAATCGGCTGCGCGTTTCTAGTATACCGTGTCGGCATATTTTAAAATGATATTGGCCAATAGGAGCACCCCATTGCAAGAAAAAAGAAGAAAATTGCTCTATTCTAGAAACGCTCAGCCGATTTTCATGAGGCTAAACCTGTACAACCCCTATATATTTTATTTTGACCCCTATAAAGTACAGTTATTTTTTGGAACTGGGGTCAACTTATTTTTTCAACATTAATCAAATCTTTTTTCTAAGTTTTATAGGTGAGGACCGCCATTCTGCGACATTTTTTTTCTATAGAAATCATGATTTTTGCACTTTTTATGTCTAAAAGTTTTTGAGCTTGACCTTATCACCACACTCGTGATGTGACGCCCCTCTAGAAATGATCTAGATTTTATATGCACCCGCTTTACGTGGATTTTCGTTTCAAAATAAGCATTTTTATTTCGGTCCAAATAGGTTCCGATTCCTTCGAAGATAATGGTTCCTCCTGTAGTTCTCGTTTTGACGTATAATTAATATATGGGGTGTTTGATCGTGTACTTTCAGTCTCAGGGGCAACTTCAAGTCGAATTCGTTGGTTCATATTTCTCAAGTTCACTTTTACGTTTTCGACAATTTCAGGTTTCATCAATTGCAAAAAAAACGCTATCGAATGGGTGAGGAGGAATGTTAACTCTGATTGGTCGCGTCAGATGACAAAATTTTATATTCACTGCCTTGAGGGCAATCTAACCTCGATGAAATGCACTGGGTTATCACGTATCATACGGATAAAACATGAACACTAGCCACCAACAAATAGTGTTTGGAATCTATTTCTTTTTTTTTAACACAGATTCTCAACACGGATACTATGAAAAAATAACAACAAAAAGCCGTAGAAAATGTAAATTATAATGTTTTTTTATTGTCAATATTTTTATGACCATACTGCCCATACATTGTTTTTACCCCGTACACCTCGTAATCAGTCAAAATTCCGTTATCTTGATATCCTTGTTTCCGCCCACGCCCTAACCAGTTATCGTAGCAATCGCTCACGTACGGTCGATGAAATGTACCAGGTATCACGTATTATACGAATAGAATCTACCCGGTAGAATATGAACACTATCAACGCATAGTATTTGAAATATTTGAAACGCAGATTTTTTTCTTATTAAGATTAGAAAATTTTCATGTTCTACCGGGTAGATTCTATCCGTGTAATACGTGATACCTGATACATTTCATCAACCGTACGTGCACGATTGCTACGATAACTGGTTAGGGCGTGGGCGGAAACAAGGATATCAAGAGTCTTGATATTGATTCAAGACAACGGAATTTTGACTGATTACGAGGTGTACATTATGTCAATATTTTTTATTGTAATACTTTCATTGTTGTCTTGACACTTGTTAGACAAAAACTTATCGCAGTTTAGGCCCACGCGCTAACCACTTATCCGGAAAATTCCGCTCGTAACGTCCAGGCTAACAAAAATTGTTAATAAAGTTCAATCCAAATCTTTGATTGTATACCACAAACATTTTTTGCGTAGTTTTCATGTGTATTTGGGTCTTTGAATATTTTTTGAAAGTGCAGAAAGAACTACTAGGTAACACTGGTACAGAAGTTAATTTTGTACAAAGATAATCTAATTTATACATTTCCAATCTAGAAAACTCACCTTTTAAGATTTTCAAGAGTTTCTAAAATCAATTTGAGTTTCTGGTCCATGATTTCGACCTTCTCTTCGAGTCGCTTATTTTTAATCAAAAGTTCCCTATTCTCATCGTAAAGGCGTTCAAATTTTTTGTCATTTCTGGCCGAACTTTCATCGAAAAGTTCTTCAAATTTTGGCTCGTTATTTATGGGTGAGATTTCATAAAGACATCTTTCGCCAATCCATCGTTGAACGCGTTTTGTACCGTACGTCAGCGTAACTGCCGATGATCCCAAGTACTTTTTGAATCCGTTTAACAAGACCCGCCCCAAACTTTCTCCTTCGGCCACAATTGACATATTCAATTCGCATTTATCGATTCGATGACCACACAAGTCATCTTGCTCCCACCGGTAGCAAAAATGGCTTAAAAGCGAAAATTCCGTATTGCACAATATGAACCGCATCAGGGACCGTCGCTTGCGATTATGTGATAGGGACTTTACTGATTCGACGTCCCCGACCGCCAAACCGGTAAAAACATTCATGATGATGACATGACCGCCAAGAATCATCACAAATAAAATGATGCCCATAAGGAATTCCTGGCGTCCGTAAAGTTCCCTATTCGCCTCTAAAAGGTCATCAAGGGCGTAGTCACCAGTAATGAATGCAAGCGTTTGTGGAAGAATGAGGGCGAATTCGGTTGCATTTGCCGCTTTTTTGAATCCTTAAAAAGTGGGTTAATAGAAGGAGTTTTAAAAAGTATAATATGCTAGAAAAAAATCTATGAGAAAANCATTTATCGATTCGATGACCACACAAGTCATCTTGCTTCCACCGGTAGCAAAAATGGCTTAAAAGTGAAAATTCCGTATTGCACAATATGAACCGCATCAGGGACCGTCGCTTGCGATTATGTGATAAGGACTTTACTGATTCGACGTCCCCGACCGCCAAACCGGTAAAAACATTCATGATGATTACATGACCGCCAAGAATCATCACAAATAAAATGATGCCCATAAGAAATTCCTGGCGTCCGTAAAGTTCCCTATTCGCCTCTAAAAGGTCATCAAGGGCGTAGTCACCAGTAATGAATGCAAGCGTTTGTGGAAGAATGAGGGCGAATTCGGTTGCATTTGCCGCTTTTTTGAATCCTTAAACAGTGGGTTAATAGAAGGAGTTTTAAAAAGTATAATTTACTAGAAAAAATAACGGAGAAAACGTGGCACCGCAATTTCTCAAAGAAAACAGGATAGATGGAAAAAGTCTTTCAAAGAAATTTAAAAACGTTTTTGGGGAAATCGAGACTCGATTTATTTGAGTTTATGCTGTAAGTCCTTGATTCCATAAGGGGCGCTTCCATAACGGCCGTTTATCCCATAACGGCCCTTTTTCGAGAACCGAAAACGGCCGTTATGGAATTAAGGACTGTAACCGTTTTAATATTAATAAGCGCACATTAATTTATGGCTTACCTAAAACAAGCACGCTGCCAATTGCACACATAAAAAACGCCAAAAACAGGAAATATTGCATTACTGTGGCAGCGACGCGGGAAAAGACCATTATCGCTTCCCCACCATGAAACCGGTAAAGATAAACTGGTAACTGTGTCCAAATGTATAACATCACACACGCCCCACAAAACCAATTTCCGGTCCACATGAAAACCATCGAAACCGTCACGAGAAATATATCTTCCCAAATCCAAAGACGGTCCATTTTTCGAACTTTGCTTGATGCCGCCATACAGTTGCGCGAAAATTCTAGAATGATGCGAATTCCAAGCAGAACCGTTGAGAGTATACGCCAAATTGAGCATTTATCGGTTTCACAAATGTCGGTGTAAAATGATTTAACCTGTTCGCCCGTGGTGTCCAGGAGTTCGTGCGGGATTTGACAAGTTAGCGCAAACGAAGTTAAGCATGTAACTAGAGCACTGAAAATTTGATTGAATTTTTTTGTAATATTGGATATGTGAACACACAGATTTATACACCCCTAAACAGTGTAGGAAATGGGAAAATATGGAAAAGGGCGGGATCCCGCGGGAAAACGCGGGATTGGGGTTTCTACGGGAACGGGATAAAATTCGCTTTCCGGTTTCCTACACTGCCCCTAAGTTAGGGGCCCTAACCAGTTATTTTTAGCATGTATATAAATTATATAATATAATTATCTGAAAAATGTATTAGTTTAACACTTTTTGGATCGAAAAGTATCGCAGTTTTACAATTACCTTATGAGACGCCCTACCCAATTATCTTTAAAAATAATTTTTTTTATTAATTTTGCTGGTTATGATAACTTGTTATGTGGTTATCTTAATACAGTTGCTTAACTGTAATAAAGCTTTCTTTGTACTCATCGGACCGGGCACACATCAGTATGGTCGCCGATCAGTATTTGCGTAAATCAAAAGAAAAAAAAACACTAACCCACTGTTTTCTATAAAGCGAACTTGTCGGTACTTACATTTGTAAAAGCATGTCAACGACCAATCCGACGTACATACGGTACTGTCTCGCCTTGAGATACATGTATTCCACGATGTATACATGGTGATACAAATCCGTTTTGTTATTTTCTCGAATGAAATACAGGGGATTCATTTGCGCCAGTTCGCCACGGGTTAACGGTATCAGTTTTGCGCCCAAATTGGCGGATTGATCTTTGGGCGAATTTTCGGATCTTTGTATAATTTCGTGTTGAATATTTTCGATATGAATCGGATCAAATTTCTCGTAATTGAAATTAACTGTCTTGACATTTTTCACTTTTTCAAGTTCAATCTCTTCAAAATTCC
>SCLG01000586.1:0-19504 GCA_004367875.1 Oikopleura albicans | reverse complement strand
GAAAATAACCCGTATCGTAATGGTTTTTGTATTGTGAAAGTGTAACGATAAAAATGTAACGATATTTAATTTAAAAAAAATACTACTCAGTATTGTCAAAAATGTGTCAGAGAATATTTTCTTTAAATGGAGAAAAAAAGTGTATTGTTAAAATTACATTTTCGACCCCCGAACATAATTTTTTCGTGTTAGACACAAACCCTACTGCTTCGTGATACATTTTAAAATCTCGGATTTGTCGTGTTTCTTTTGTCATTGACAATTGAAAACACATGCCAAATCGTAAAGACGAACAAAAAAAAAATGCAGCGAATTAATCAAAATTGACGAATTCAACATAAAAAATAATTAATCGCTTGTGATGCGGGAGTTAATAGTGTAAACGTCACGGCTCTAGAAGGTTGCACTAAAAAGAAAGAAAGCTCTCTTGACCCAACAAGCGCGCCGATTCGTTTTTTATTCTTTATTTGAATTGTTAAATTTCTTTTGAAAGAAAAGTCGACCTGGGTTGACGGGTCGGCCCACTTTGAAAATTACTTAAATGTCGAAGGGGATTTGAGAAATGTCGAATGTTCAAATAAAACACTTTTGTTTACTTTTTGACCGGCCAGGATGAATACATATGACCTTCAAATGTGACCTTCAAACTAATCCTCAAAAGTGACCTTAAAAATTGGCCCTAAAAAGTGACCTTTAAAATTGGCCCTAAAAAGTGACCTTTCAAATAAGCTTTAGAAAAGTGACCTCTGAAATTGGCTTTAAAAAGTGACCTTCAAAACTAACCACCAAAAGTATCCTTTTAAATTGACATCTTAAAATGACCGCCAAAAGTGCCCGTAAAAGTCACCGTCAGAAGTGACCTTCAAAAGTGACTTTTAATGATTTGTCAATGATTTCTTTAACAGACAAAACATGTACTTTTTATATATCTTTAACATAAATATGTTTATGTCTGTAAACGTTCTTTTTTATTTCGGAAAATTATTAAGATTAAAAAGTTGAATAGGTTCATAGCTGCGTACATCTGTAAAAAGTTAATAATCAACGTCATAAATTGTGAGTAAATTTTGAAGGTTTTATTAATTCGTAAATCGGATTCAAAATAATCGAGGCAGAAATAGAATTAAAAATTGCGTAATCCAACTATCTATACAAGAATGTACTCGATAAAAGTCAAGGTATCAAAGTACTCCTTAAAAAAATGTTTTTAATTTTTTTCGAGGTTGTTGGTGGTGAATTGAATGCTAAACACAAAAATGTGTAACCCATAACAAACACACTTCCACCCATATTCATTTTGTATATAACGCCCGTACGGTACGGGCCGTACCGCTTTAAACATTTATAACCTCAGATTTTTGTTTGAATATATCTAATTTTCAGGATGTTGCCAAAAATACGTTATAATATTGCTTTTTAGACCAGGGCTCGGCAAAGCCAGGCATTTTCATTGGCTTGGCTTGGCTTTTTCCCCTCTTGAAAATTTTTGACTCGGCTTGGCTTGGCTTTTTTGCCTGTCGAAAATTTTGGCTTGGCTTGGCTTTATACATTGGCTTGGCTTTAGACATACAAGCCATTCGTGCCGAGCCCTGTTTTAGACTTAAATTTTTTGGGTTTAAAGATTTTAATGAAAAAGACCGCATGTTATTCAAATTTAATTTTTTCCATTTCAGAATCTAAATACGAATGTGTACAGCCCCCCACCATGATAAGCGGCACTTTTGTTTTCTGAAAAAGTGGTTCTTATTATGAGAGATAAATTCCCATTTATGAGCAAAAAATGCCCCTTTTTTATTTTTAACGTCGCATGAGGCTGTTAAATAGATTTTAACTCACACGCGTCAATAAAAATCAGTTATGCCAATTTTGTTCCACAGTAACGCGTTTTTAACTTCAATTTGCGTCAACGTAGGTTGAAAAAAATTAATAATTGGCTTTTACAGTATGCGGATCAAATTTCGGACCAAATAGGGCTATTTTATTGGATATCCTGACGGAGGGTGAAAATTCAGAAAGATTCAACCTACGTTGACGCAAATTGAAGTTAGAAACGCGTTATGTACAATCATGAACTTTTTTAGTACCTTATATTGATGGTGATTTTGTGAAACTATTATATAAAAGATTTCAGGTTGTTTTGGGCCCAATTTCGCGATAAAAAAACTTACAAAAAAGTGTATCTAACAACATTCTCCGTGGCGCAACTTTAACTCCTCATCACAATGTTGCCAAACAATGCTGCGTAGACGTATTTCTATGATATGCGATTTATGTAGTTAAATAAACACAACAAGCTATTTTTTTTGTGCTTCCCGAAGACAGCACATTTTCGATCCGGCCAAATCCAATCAAATTCAAAATTTGATTTTTTGTGCAAAAAATAATAAAAAAAAAATACATATTTGGTGTATTCAGCGCCGTGCATTTTGAATTAAGGAGGTTTCAATTGGATTTGGCGCAAAAATGTAAACAAAACAAAATGTAAACAAAATGTAAACCTCGTGAAATCAAATCCGCAACAAGTCTGATTAAAATCGAATACTTTTCTTGTGTTTTTGGTCAAGGCCACTTTTTTTTTGATTCTTTTGGGTCATTATCCGCCCGATTTTATTTTTTTTCAATATTTGTTTTGGCCCAGTGTTTGGCTTTTAAACACGATTAACAACGGAATACGTTTGATTAATAACCACTCGGTTTCAATGGTCAAAATTGGGCTCCGATTAATCGGATAGAGTTAGAAATTAATAATTGCCGGGCCATATGACGGCTTGGAACTCAGAAATAGTGGCATGTGGGAAGTCTAGGAGACCCAAAATTTTTTGGCAAAATTCGTGAAAGCTCTGATGAACTATGAGAATTTATACACCAGTTTTATTATATGGGGAAAAGGGAGTGGGGCCGATGGCCCATGGGGTATTTTGGCGACTATTTGGGGTCGAGAAAAAACTTCTATTTTAGGTGGTTTTAGTGACCACAAAATTGGTCGCCAAGTCCTATAGTNCGACCATTTTGGTGGTCGCTAAACCCATCTAATATAAGAGTTTTAGACGACTCCAAATGGTCGTCAAAATACCTTTCACCGAAAATGGACCTTTATATGGCAAACGCGACGCTTATTTGAGTGTCCCTCATTTGGTAACCGCCCTGTAATCAAGGTTTTTCAGATTCATTCGAGACGAGTCCATGGAGTTACGCCTGCGCTCGGATCATCCCAAATTGAACTTGGAGTTCATCAGCCTTCAGTGTCACGTTGCAACGGGTCAAAAATATTTCAGTGTCATATTTGTAACAAAACCTTCAAGAGAAGTTCCACCCTATCCACCCACTTGCTCATACACACCGATACCAGGTTTATATACAAAATTTAGCTCGAAACTTAGTTACAAGTCTATCGAGTTATCTGAGGAGACCATCCACAAGTGCCGCAATATACCAACTTGAAACTATTCAGACCGTTCCCGTGTAAATTTTGTGGCAAACGTTTTCATCAAAAATCCGATATGAAGAAGCATACGTATATTCATACGGGTAAGTCATTTTTATTATTTCAAAAAACGTGTGGGCTTTAAAGTGTCTGATTTTCAAGTATATATGGAAAAATTTAACTAATTTTAACACGCATTTTTGACACCCCATTCTTTAATTTTTTAAGAGACTTTAAAAATTTGTAAATACTTTCTCTTGTACTTTTGTCTAAACGTTTTTACAAATAGACCTCTTGATGTGCACTTTTCCCAAGGCGATGTCTGCAAAAAATCTATAAAAAATGATCATATTGCTCGTGCGTACGATGTCTCTCTCGATGTGCATGTTTTCGGCAATCGATAATGCACATCCAGAGACCACTGAGTCTGGGGCCTGACTGTATTTTTTGTAATGCAAAAACAGACTTGATTAAAAGTGTTAAACACTGAATTAAGTTAGTAAATAAATATAAATCGTTATATTTTTAAAATCATGTCGGAAGTAAATATTATAATGATAATTCTAAATAAAAAAATTAGGCGTCTACGGGAGTCGGCAATTTCATAATCCAAAGGAACGTTTTCTAGCAATCTTATATTTTTAATTTTATTCCGATTTCGGCGACATCTAAACAGCCAATTTAATACGATTAATTTGTACCAAACGAAGAAATTAACTTATATTATTATTATAGATAATCCACTATTTAGTGCATTTTACAAAAGCGAAGGGCTCATTGGTTGTACGTTTTTTTTGGTTTCATTTGTTTTTGACACAAGACATACATTGTACGTTTGTGATTTTTTTTCAAGATATAATTATACTTTGTAATGAAATTATAATTGGCATTCAAGCGTGCCCTTATGGCTCATATTTAAAAAAAATATACAGGGCCCTCAAAGTAAAGGCCGCTTTCTCAAAGTAAAGGCCGGTCCTCAAAGTACGGGCCAATTTTGGCACTTTTGAAAATCGAAAAAGGTCCTTACTTTGAGGCCCCTTGACAATGCATTTTAATAACTCTTAAAAGAAAAGAAATAACGATGTAAAAATATACTGACCGGTATAACCTGACTTACGCAATTTTATCGGATTTGTGATACGCCCACGCATTTTTGCTATGAAAAAAAAATGCGCGGACCAACAAAAATGCTGTAGTCGAAGGCACCGCGGTCTATTAGCGAAAACATTATTCAATAAAAACCCTTTTTCCCTGAACGTCCCCAAATGACTTCAATAAAAAGATTTTGTCGGTAAATATATTGGGTAGAAATTATGCGTGAAAGACTGCCGTTTTCTCGAACTCTGCGGTTAAACCTTTTTTTGGGATAACATCGGAAATAAGACGACATAAAAAATGATTTGTTGTCTTTTTATACCCGGGTGCGCAGTTATCGGGCGTCCAGTTATCGGGCGGGTTTGTGTCCAGTTATCGGGCACCCTGCGCTGTTATCGGGCACCCTGCGCATTGCTCTTGAATATATATGTGTATAAATGACCACCTTTCCCGCTCGTGCTATTATCGGGCAGGTTTTTTTGCATATTTTTACCTTATTCTGCTTCCGCCCTGAGCAGTTATCGGGCGCCCGATTAAGGCTTTTTTGTCGCGAAACCCGCCCGATAACTGCGCACCCGGTGTATCACACTTTTTCCGCGAAATAAAAATCACTGAGAATTTTAAACAATGACAAAGATGCATAAATGAGCTTATGGCAAATAAAGGACTTGTATTTGTAGTCAATAATTGTAGTAATAATCGGGCCCGGGAAGAGGGATATAAAGTCCCTTATTTTGTCTATTAGGACTTGGAAAAAATCCATAAATGAAGGTAATCTAGGGTAATTTTTGCTGAACTCTACTACGGTTAAAAAGTGTTAGAATTTGGGTTAAGTGAGTGCAAAATTCGAGTTGAAAATATAAATATACATGTATCTAATAAATATTAGGTTTATTGACATTGATAGGTATTATTATAATAAATATATATATTTTTTTATTTTGACGGTTTGATTATACAATAGTTTTTTGCTTTATATTTATTTTGTACATACAAATATACATATAGCATTGTTCTAGGCAGATTTTATCAGGTCCTATTTTGAAACGAGTCCAAACGCGCGGTGCCAGGTTAATAAAAAAAAGGCTGCGAAGAAGCGACTGGTGTTTATGGGAGCATAATGGGTGTGGCCCACCAATTTCGCCATATCGTTTTATTTGCTAAATCTGCGATAGGGGAAGTAGCCTTGGACGCTGTTTTTTTTAAAATTAATTTTCATTGGCCCAAACATACCGGATCGCGCATTGATTATATAAGCGAACTTAACAGGTGGCAACTGGCTGTACCTTTTTGTTGATTAAGTCGTTATCAATGCTCCTGAGTTCTCACAGAGGTTTAACTTGCACATGAACAACGGTGAGAATTACGTGCATAAACAAACAACGCTATCTGTTGTTTTGAAAATAAAAATGAAAAAAAAATAATGTCTCCGAAAAATTGAAATATTTGGAAAAAATGAAACCAACTTTACAAAATTGAAATGGTTTGAAAAAAAGAAAGTTTTGAAAAAAAGTAAATACACCACCTAATCATTTTTTCCGAAAAAAGGTGTTAATTCAAATGCAAATTGTTAAGTCAAATGCAAACTGTTAAGCCACATGGGTAGTGCGTAGGTTAAAACCCTGGAAAACTTGAAAGTAAAAAAAAAATGATATAAAACAATATAATGAACGAAAAAATCGAAAAAATTGTTATTGCCGCCTGAGGGTTAGTCAGGACACTTTAGTTAAGGTTAGTTGGTGTAGTTTACTGCATATTTTAAAGTGAAATAAGTACTGTCAGGGGTCTTTAGATGTGGTGTTTTTTAGTTGGCAACTTTTCCTAAAAAAAATCACATCTAGAGACTCCTGACCCTAGAAAATTTATAACGTTGGTAACGTTTGATAATATTATAATGGCAATAACATTATTACCGTATGCTCATTCTACAAAATAAAAAAATCATTACTCGTTTTGTCTAACCCACACATAAACCATAAGGCTTAACCAAAAGCCTCATTTCCATGATAATGAAATGGAATTTTATAGTTAACTCCCAGGGGGAAGGCGTGTAAATAGACACGCAACTGGGTTTTTTCGTCGATTTAAGGCATATGGAGGCCCCGTAGGGCAAAACGGGTATTGGTGACCCCCCTCAACTTTTCGAGAAAATTCGATTGACGGTGTTATTTTTTGCGTAGGTTGGAGATTTCAAACAAATCAATTTCTGAATAGTCAGATCGACGTAGTTTGACGAGCTCTACAAATTGGCTTTACCAGTTTTTTTGAACTATTGCAAATTACTGTGAATTTTTTAAGTGCGTGTTTATTTACACGCATTTCCCCCTACGGGTTCCTAAAAACTCCTTCCCCCTAAGAGTTAACTCGGAGGCGCGAGGTTGGTGAAGTTTGAAGTTCGACAAACGAGAAACTCGTTATTTTCACCCATGTAAATGAAAAAGTCAAACACAACGATTAAAATTACGAATAAATGTTAGTTAAAAAAACAGTATGAATTAACTAGCGTAATTATTTATTATAAGAATCAAATGAATTTATACCGTAAAAGCTCATTTCCTTCTCAGTGAATAAAATCGCGGCGCATTTCAACGTTGGAATGTCTTACGGAAATAAACATCAAAACCGCATGATAACATTTTTCCCTGATTTTTTTTGATTGTGCATACCTCAAAAATTTCTCCTCGTATTTTGATGCGTTTAGCTAAACAAAAAAAAAACATTAAGAAGATTTTAAGATTGGACAGATTTTGTATTTTATGGCATAAATGGCATACAATTTATGATGTCAATTTTCTTCAAGTAATTGATGCCTTTCGCCAAAATCAATTGGCGTCATTTCCGACTTTTATTATCTATAAATTATAATATAACACGCGTTTCACTTCAAACCAAACTGAGTAGGTTATATTAAAAAAATGGAGGCGGCAATGCAAAACAAAAAAAGATGCATAGTTTGTCCGTGAGGTGTTTTTTTTTTGTTTTGTTGCTCGTACGCAACGAGAGAATTCTGATTGGCGGTTATGATTGGCTGCTTTGGTTTTGCTTACTACGATTGCCGCCTCCTTTAACCTACTTAGTTTGGTTTGAAGTGAAACGAGTGTTAGGTACAATATAATATAGCCTATATCATATAGTATAGCCTATAGTATAGCCTATACTCCATAGCCTACAAAAATGCCGGCTTTACATGAGGCGTATAGCCTATATGCCGTATGTAAAACCGGAATTTTCCTAATTCGATAAAATGAATTATTTTAGGATGCCCTGAGTTAATATGATTGCCAGTAAAATATGAAATGTATGAGTTTGCAGAGTTCGGAAATGTTTTTCAGAATTTTGAATTTTTCAAAACTATTACTAAAGTTTGGTAATGCCCCTGGGTTACAATCAAAAATCGATATAAGGATTATTTATAGGGTGGGTTGACTCGCTGAGGACAAATATGGGGGCGTTTTTGATTGTAGTTATTTTTAACAAATAATAATTTTAATTTTAACATAATTTTGACAACGGAGTACTAAGTATTGAAGAGCGATTTTCAATGGTGTTTAGACATGGCTCAAACGACGCACTCATGTCCCAGCGGGTTAAAAGTGTCGAAAACAACTAATGAGTTTAATTTATTTACCAGTACACAGAAGTTTGGACAAAATCATTAAAAAGTATTTGCGTGTTTCAATCTAGTTGTTTTTAGTTTGCGGCGGCCGCCCAATACTGCCGTTTCGAGCATTTTTTTTTGTCATTTTTGAAAGAAAAAAAAGTCAAAATCACACTTTTATTTCAAAGCGAAAAATGCCGCGTTAATTATGGCTGAGCTATTTCACGCGTGCGGTTTTGGTCAGCTCTTCTTTACGCCTCCTGTTGAATTGTTGCTGTTCTAGAAAAAACTAACGAAAATTTACGTTTTTGAGGTTTTTTCGGGATGATGCTAATTGGCACCAACTGGCCCGGAATTGATTCGATTTTGCTGTTCAGAAGTAATTTGGCCTAAGTCGAGCTTGAATTTATACGGTTTGCATAGTTTACTGGCATTTTTCATACCTTTTTTTGTTGGTAAGCGGGTTAGGTGAGGTTTTACAGTAAATTATTTTTTAAACAATTATAGCAACATTTTTCTACAAAGTTGGCACTGTAACCGGGTTAAAGTCAAGCTCCAATCAAATTATAAAAAAATTAACGACTGATTTAAAAAAATTTAATACAGTCAAGACCCCTTTAATGTGTATACACATGTGCAGTCTCTTAATTGTATTTCTCAATGTGCAGGTTTTTCAAACATTGAACTTAAGAATGCTCTATTAGAGCACATCTTAAAGATGTACCGGTTAAAAGTTTAACCGGAAAAAAATGCTAAAGATTCAGTTTTTTTGCTACCCTATATCAGCTCCACCTCGCTCCACTGAGTTTAGTACGAAAAAGACGGGTTGAACCGAGACGGTTTTGATAGTACTAGTAACCCCCCTGCTCGTGGTTAACCACGCGGTTGAAAGTTGAAATAGTTAAATTCGTATACCTTACATATATAGGATATAATATCTTGTATATCCCAGTTCGCCTCCTTAGCCATACTGTGCATTACACTTGATGTACGTTTCAAATGTACGGTTTAGAAACCTGGACTGGTACTATTTTTCTAGAGCCCCATATAGTTAACGTTTAAAAATGTTATGCCGGTTTAAGTTCAAAAATGATATACCGGTCAAGATTTCCACACGGTATGCCATCATGAATTTTGGCCGTACTTGGATTTTAATTCAGGCTCTGGTTTTAATAATGAAAAAACGCGTCAAATTTTGGCGCTGGTTAAATTATCGAAAAAAATTCATAGCATGGCCTTTAAATATTTTCTAGGCCAATTGTGGAACCGCAGCCCACATGTCCGCTTTTTGCCCAAAATCTGATGTAAAAAACGGATTTGCTTTTACAAAAATGGACTAGTCGAAAATAATTGATTGATTTTTGTTTTATTCCAAACCTCAAACGTCGCAAAGTATATATTAACATTTATAGAAATGTCGAATCAGAACTAAAAATTGAAAAAAAAGTACAAAAATACTTTGAATTTACTCATAAACGATTGTTGATATTAAAAAGAAGCATTGGTGATACGAAAACCACACCCAACACGATTTTTTGGTTTTTAAATCGAAAGTCAAAAAAAAAAAATCATTCGGATTTGAAATCGTTCATGTATTTTGGAAGGAATTTAAACAATGCATATCAAGTCTGATTCCGGTTGTTATCTCTAATCTCTACTCGTGCCTTTTTTTCGTGTTTTTTTTTTCTGCAATTTTTTTCTACAAAAAATATTGTCCTGATTGGCATCAAATTGGGACAGAGACCGGGACACATTTGGCCGCCCACACCCGACAGTCCGGCACCAGGAAAAAACCACCTCCGATTTCGACGGTTATGTTAGTTTTTTTGCTCTTTCTACGCTTTTTTTTCTCTGATTTCGAAGTAAATATGGGCATATTTTATGTAAAAACATGGAGATTGGTTTAAGGAGAATGTCCGATCTTGTTCCGACTGGCGCAATCGCCCATTCTGATCTTTTTGTTTTAATTTGCGGTTTTTGGGAGGAGGTTTAACAATTAGGAGTCGGACTGTAATGGGGCCACAGTCACAAGAAATTGTATTCGTTTGTGGTTTTTGGTACTTTTTTTTGTTTCGTTTTTAATTGACTTGAGGTTAATGAATCTAGGTTTAGTATGCCTACTGATTTAATTTGATCTACTGATTGGTTTGCCAAACCCAAATTATAGGTTATACAATATAATTTTGTTCTACAGTCCGTACTCCAAATAGGGGCATTTTTCTCATAGGTAAGACTTGTGCTTGTAAATTATCTTCAAAGCGCCAACAATGGACAATTTGGGACAATTTATCAAAACTGGGGCATCAAAAATTAAGCACTTGGGAGTTAACTCACAGGGGGAAGTGCGTGTAAATAGACACGCAACTGGGTTTTTTCGTCGATTTAAGGCATATGGAGGCCCCGTAGGGCAAAACGGGTATTGGTGACCTCCCCTCAACTTTTCGAGAAAATTCCATTGACGGTGTTTTTTTTTGCGTAGGTTATAGATTTCAAACAGCTCTCTAGGGGGCCCTGGTGGCCCAAATCAATTTATGAATAGTCAGATCGACGTACTTTGACGAGCTCTACAACTTGGCTTTACCAGTTTTTTTTGAATTATTTCGAATTATTGTAATTTTTTTAAGTGTGTGTTTATTTACACGCATTTTCCCCCTACGGGTTCCCAAAAACTCCTTACCCCTGAGAGTTAAGATAAACTTTGATGACCGAATAAAACTTGAATGGCCTTTTACAAAGCACATGTCGCAAGATTTGCTGTCTCATGGAAATATCTGGTCGGAAACCCATGTTTAATTGATTACGCCATGTTACCTAATAAATTATATAACCGAAATTTGTCAAGTTGTCATATATGTATACATTATATGTAGGGGTGCATGGTTTTTTTTTTGAGATAACAACACTAGGACCTGAAACTTCGGTTCTAGGGTGGAATTGGTGGCGATTTTCGATTTTTTTCATAAAATTGATCATTTATGATAATCTATGATGATTTTGGATAAAATGGTAAGATGCGAATATCTCCCAGTTCCAAGCTGATTCAAAGATGAAACTGGTATCAAATTAAAGCTATAATTTATATGATATAAAAAAAAGTCCAAAATTTGGACCATTTATTAGATCATTTTTATAATATAATTTATACTATAAAAATGATCTGATAAACGGTCCGAAGTTTGGACTCTTTTTTGATCAACGTCCAAAAAAGTAAAGGCAGATATTTCACCGGTAATTATCGGTTTTGATAGCTTTGGGAAAATATTTGTCTTGAATTTGTGTAATGTTTTTTTTAAACTCATTATCAGCCAAAAAACGTGTCAGCCATAAGAGACGGTTATCTCTAAAATGTCCAATAATGCCCTTTTTAGTTTTCGTTGATAAAAAGTGTCCCTACTGGGATTAAATACTGCATATCCAAATTTAATTCAGATATTTTACTTTATTAATCGTAAAAACACGTGTTTTACGAAGAACACATAATATGTGATACTTGGTAAGAAAGTCAAATTTTTGACGATTTTTTGCAAAAAAAAAAATTGAAGACACCTCTCGATAAAAAAAAATTACATGACATAGACCAAAAACAAACTATGGGTACAGAATACGGATTGATGATCTTGTCGAACATCTTGCCCGTGACACAAATATTATGCTTCCAATTAAAAAAGCGCCACTTTTTTTTTTCTCATTTTCATTTCAATGCAAATTGTTTATACAATCAAAAAATCGCAAACTACATGAAACTTTTTTTGACACCTTTTTNTTTTTTATTATTCCAAAATAAATGAACATTGTTGGAGGCCGTATTTGAACAATATTGTTCGATTTGTGATTAATTTAGTTTTTGAAAATGTTAATCAGTTGCAGGTGGGAAACCGCAACAGAATGGACTTTTTTTATTTAGTATCATTAGTGGAATTTTTTCCATTTTTATATACAATTATGACCTCAACGACCTCGTGTATTTTTACTTAAAATCTATAAATTATAAACATAACTTCTACGGCTAAAATAGTGCCGCACGGCACTGTTTTCACCTTCAGTTTTAAGCAGAGTGCCATATGGGCCATATGATATGGCACTGTCAGTCTACAATAAGAGATTACAAATTCAAAAACTGGTATCAAAAACTGGTATCAAAAACAGGTACCAAAAACTGGTACGAAAAGCGGGTACCAAAACGGGTACCAAAACTGGTACCAAAAACTGGAACGAAAACTGGTAACAAAACTGATATCAAATACTGGTACCAAAACTGTTAACAAAAACTGGTCCTAAAAACTGGTACTAAAAATTGGTACCAAAAATGGTACTAAACACTGGTACACATATTGGTACCGAACATTAATTTTTCCCACATTTTATTATATTTTTTTTTTAAATTTATGTACTTGAAAATGCGAATCTACAGTGTTTTTGACCGGTGAAACATAAACTAAATTTTCTTTTATTTCAGGAGAAAAACCACATCAGTGCCGAATGTGTGGCAAATCGTTCAGCCAAAGTTCAAATTTGATCACCCATATGCGAAAACACGACAATGTTGCGCCATTTGCCTGTGAACTATGTCCTGCCACTTTTCAGCGAAAGGTAACATTTTTGAAACATGTTGCCACATGTGGCAAGTTTTGAAAAACAAAAAAATGTTCAACTCGTAGGGAAGAAATACTCACTCATAATAACTAAAAACTTCTTAATAATAACAACCGTTGTGAAATTAAAAAAAACGCCCAGAAATGGTGCCGCTATAGTCACTATGGGAAAATTAAAAAAAGTTTGCGGCAGAATATGTGCCATTTGGCCCAGTCACGATCGTGCTTTTCTGCGTTTTCATTTATTTTGTGACGTACGAAAATCCGCTAATCTACTTTATCGCACGTTATCGAAGAAATATTTATAATTCATTGGAAGTTCACTTATTATCTATTTAACGAATAACATTTGTTTACAAACATTTCAAATGTCCATATTTTAAAATATTTAGTTTTTTGCGTAAAACACTGAAATAGAAGATATCTTATTGTGTGAATCTGTTCTTACGATCGGGTAGCGCATGGTGTCACATATTGTCACATAATGTAACATTTAGTCACATAATGTCAAATTTTGTCACATAATGTTACATATTGTCATATATTGTAATATATTGTCATATATTGTCATATGTTGTCACATATTGCCACATATTGTCACATAATATGGCATGTTTTTTAGTGTCCCANGACATCTTTATCTTTGATATTAGCATTTTAGTAAAAAATATTAGTTTGTCCGCGTAACAAAAAAAGGAAGAAATTGTTATTTGTTTTTTCGCGTTGCTATGGGAGCACGAGACAATTAATGTGTTACGCGGACAATCTATTTTCCACCTTAACTCGTCCCCGTTTTCTGTCTGCAAATTGCAGACAGCCTCTCTATTTTGTTAAAAAAAGTATTTCGATCATCTCTGATTTTATTTTCGTTTGGAAAACTCTAAGTTTGAAGCGATTCTCTATCTTTCTGAACGATTTAAATTTTCTCTCGTATTTTTGTTTTCATAAAAATTGCGCTTAGCCGACGACACCTTTTTCGCTTTTTGTGTCTAAATGAGCAACAGCGCCTTTAAACGATGAAAAAAAGTAAGTTGAACCCTGAATAAATAAATATTGCATTTGTATACTGTATCACAATTTTATGCTTATTTTTTAAGCCTAAAAAACAAAAATTTCTCGGTCAAGTTTTAATTTTAAACGGCTTAAACCGAGAACGATTTTTCCTTTTTTTTCTCAAAATTTGTGCTCGACGCATGTATTTCGTCCAAAAAATATATGTATTTAATGTCCAAAATTAATCCGGTTTTGATCCTTCAGTTTCAAATTTAATTCTTTTTATTATATTTGAAACATCGACAAAAAATTATTTTTTACTTTTTTCACAAAACAAAAAAACACGAGCGCAACTTTTAGGGCATTTTTACCTTATGTTTTGCGGCGCTTTTGCGAAATCGTAGTTTTCAACATATTTTAGCCGTTTTTTTATGATTTTTATTTTGTGATACAGTACATGTGATACAGTACATAATGAAATTATGATATCAGGAAAGGTCTTAAGCGAGAATATGACATAAAATACAGGATTTAAAACTTAGTGCACATCACTGGCGCTTGGTAAAGTAACCTAAGGGACAATTTTTTTAAAATAAAAACTGTTTTGGCCAAAATGTAGAGCTCAAAAAGTTACAAGGAAAAAGTGTTAATTAGAGCTTCCGGAAGTGTCTGTAGCGGGATTTATGATTATAACCGTCTGCGCGCTACACATGTCCGGCCAGACGCGCACTGTTTAGTTCCGTCCACGGCATGATTCAATGTTTGTCAAAAATTTTTCTGCTATCAAACCAAGCACTATGTGTTTACCTTCGTTTGGTGAAAATCTTAGTTTAAAATCACCTACCGTTTGGCTAAAAAACACAAAAGAACAAAAAAAAAATTGATAAATCGAAGGCTTACTTATAATGCCGCTTTGAACGTACATCTGTATTCAAATTATAACATTTCAACCTATTAATAGATGAAGAATACTTGTCGCATACCAGAGAAAAAAAATCAATTTGAAAAATTACAGCGTTTGGTCTTGATAGCGTTTTAAAGTCTGTCTGCAAATTGCAGACAGATGACGGGGACGGGGTTATTTCTTTTCGCGCACGGGGACGAGTTAAATTATGGAAAATGTGTTAAATAATTTATAAAAAATATAATGTTATTTTATATTATTTTTTGTTTCCAAAACGTGGTGTAAAATGTATCAAAAATTTACCATTTTTTTATTTTAGGTAAAATATTTCTAGAAATCGATCAAAAAGGGTCTGTTACCCGTGTATGGAAAATTTCATACCGTTTGAGTTTTTTGAAAATAGTCACAAATTCTGGATANCAATTCTATGTAGGCTTTATGCGATATCGTGTCTCGTTCATTAAATTTCAACTACAGCAAGTTGGATGATTTTCAATTTTTTGGACTTTTTTCGATTTTTTTTTTTGAGATATTTTTTGTTCTAGACCTCGCAGGAAAAAAAGCCTACATAGAAATGAGCGCCTGCATTATAGAAACATTCGACCAAAAAAAAGGAAATCAATACCACCAACACTGCTCACGTGATTGGCGCCTAAAAATCAAATTTTCGACAAGTTCAAGTTAATCTGGGGGATCGGTGGTGCTACTTATGACATTTTAGATACAGCCATGTTAAAGTACAAGCTTTGCTCTCAGAACAGGAGTGAATATTGTAATCGTATTTGTGGAACGGTTTTTATAGCGTTTTCCCCGAACGTAAAGTTTGTAAACAACATGACTGACCGGTCCTTAATTAGAAAACTAATTTTTTCGTTCTTCCGAAAAGTCATTTTAGTATTGAAAAAATTTATTAAACAAATTGTGAATTTTAGCCTAAAATTGTTCCATTTTTGCGTTATTTCAATAGAAAAATTATGAGAAAAAGTGTTACGTTCTCATAAATGTCGACTGTTTCCAAAAAAGTGTTACGTTCTCGCATTTTTGTTACGTTCTCGCGTCCACAACTTTATGAGAATTCAAAGAGTCCACAATTTGTCTATGCGTGAGCAATTGTAGTAAATTAAGATCAATTTCTATTGTATATTAAACTCTGTTTTTTCAAATTTATTACCGATAAATTTAATTGGATGGATTCGTAGGAATCATTCGTCACGAGAGAAATGCCCTTACATAAAGTAAACTTTCTTGTTTTTGTAATTATTACTCATAGAGCGTCTAAAAAATGAAATATTTATCGACAAAATTGTAATTCATCACATCGTGTTACAGCGACACAAGCGTTGAATGCGGTATAACTTGACACTTCTCACTTAAGGGGGTTACACCACCTCAAATTCACGAAAAAATGTACACAAAAATCTATCATAAAAATTGAATGGTTAACGCTATCAATTAATTTTTTTTTGTTGTAAAACAAAGTTCAATCATTTTTCTGCTCCATGAGTGCCCAAATTGTGCACAGATATATCCGTACTCACCGGATATCCGCAAAGGACAAAAGTGACCAATAGTGATATTTTTTGCTACGTAAATTCAAAATTTTTGAAACGCGGAATATAGGTTCGCATTTGTTTTCCGCTCATTTTGCCTGATCTGTTTTTTTTTATTAATTAATTTCTCTGTTACTTACAGATCGAAATGTCTTGAAATTCTCATCATTTTGCGATTTTCAAGAATATGACGGGAAATAAAGCAAAAAACGATTAGGCATATTCAGCCCATATCTTTTATCTCTTAGAAGAACATTTCGGGCGAAAAATATAATAATAAATACAAAAAAAAAATAATAAATACGGTTTGTGATGTTGTTTTGTGAAATCATGAATGTTGGATTGAAAAAGAAAATGAAAACAAAAAAAAAACTAATCAAGCTATATCGAAAAAATATCTAGAATTTTCTGACTAAAATGACGATTTTCTTATTCGGGAATTCAGCTAGTGGTGTAACCCCCTTAACCCCCAACCAAAAAACAAGGACGTTTGTCCTTTTCCATCAAATAGACGTATTTTTTATGTTGTTCGGCTTTCTTAAATAGATTGGCAGTAAAATCCAACATAGAAAAAGCGATTGTGAATCCGTACAACGCAAAAAAAAATAAATGTTGTTTTTTAATCACGAGTAATAAATGATTAATTGAACTTGGTAAACGGCCAAAAACAGGTTTTTTTGCAATTAATGCGTTAAAACCTCATTTTTTTTCTATCATGTTTTTTTCTAAATATGTTAAAGAGCAAAATTCTGACAAAATGAAAAAAAAATAACCACGTACGTCCTGCGGTTAACCGTTTGTGAACTCGGTTAACCATTATGTTTTTGTGGTTAAATCGACCAAAAAGTGTCCAAGGCTGGTCGGAGAGCTTCTGAAAGTATGCTCATTCGATTCAGGACCATTGATTTGCCTACCGTGCAAATTACGAAGGATCACAGAAGGATCACAGAAGAGAAAATGAAAAAAAAGGACAAACGTCCTTGTTTTTGGTTGGGGAACTGCTGGCTATTTTTGGTTGGGGGTTAAGGACGAGTATGGCTTGTTGTTTACAAAATAATCTAAAAATCACGAAAGTGNTCGTTGCCAAATTCAGTCGAGCAGAATTCGGAAAGTCATGAAGAAACCGAGATAAAAGTTGAACCCTTAGATTCAGAAAATGACAGGAAATTGATTCAACTAACAAAAACAGTTTTAAAGTTCTTAATTTATGGTGCTAACGGTGTTACTTGGTATTTGTATCTCATAGGACCCGGTCCCAGACACTTAATATCTTTGTCCGCTGAGCATACTGTATTTAATTATTGTGGGCTTATATGGCCTATTTATTTGAAAATTGTTTTGGCCATATTGTAGAGCCCTAAAAGTTAGTAAGAAAAAGTGTATAAATGAAATTCATAAAATGTCTGTAGAGGGCTCTAGAATTTTTCGAAGGTCAAAATAAAATTGACCTTCGAAAAATTCTAGAGTTGGCCTCAGACTTTTTATGAATTTTATTCTCATATTTTTTTTATTAACTTTTTGAGCTCTACAATCTAGCAAAACAATTTTCAAATAAATAGGCCATATAAGCCAACAATAATTAAATACAGTATGCTCAGCGAAAAATGATATTAACTGCCCGTGACCGGATCCTATGACTCATAGGCTATGAGGTATATAAGATTTTGTAATTTCAATACTTTTGCACTTTTGAAAGAAAAATTGCCGTGGAAATTCATTTCCGACATACTTTTCTAGGGTTTCCACACGTGTTATAAATTACAGTGTTCGTACCCGAAACGTCCGTACCCGAAACGTCCGTACCCGAAACGTCCCATTCGTCCCGAAATGTCCCATTTTTTTTTAATTTTTTCAATGTACCGAAACGTCCCATTATTATTTTTTCAAAAATATTGACATTTGTTTCCATAAAAAACTAAATCGTAATAATTTCAACACTTTTCTTCAGCATTTGAACAAAATTTACTGTTTTCGAGAGTTTAGACTAAACTGTTCGAAGTTTTGTTGATAAATTTTATAATATAATTCAACAATTAGACGCTTAAAATTTTCAAAAATACTTTACTAAATAACCAGAGAATACCTAACAAAAGAAGGCCAATAGAAGAAAGCCATTTTAAACACCTAAATAGTAAAAATTTGTAATAATAAAGGTTTTTAACGTTAAAAAGGCCTGATCGTCCCGAAACGTCCCACTTTTTTTGAAAACATTTTGGGACGTTTCGGGTACGAGGACTGTATACCATAATATATGAATCATTATTTAGTGAACAAGAATTACCAGAAAGTTTAATCGGAAGTTTGAAAAGCGAACCGCCCATTAAACGATTAAAAAGTAGTTTCGAAGAAATTTATAGCCATAAATCGGACCAGCATAAAAATGATGTGAAAATGGAGCCAGATGTGAAAATGGAGCCGGTTGAGCTTTTGGAAGTTAATCATGAAGAAGACGGATTTCCAAAACACTCAGAAACTCCTTATATACCGGTATTACTCCAAGTGCACATACCAGTACATAAGAGAGCACGAACGATAAGGACACTTACACTCTCTTTTACACTGCAATATGGATTTAGGTGGTTTTGTAGTACTCGCCAAAGAAAATAAAATATATAACGAGTATTTTTTTGGTTTTTATTAATTTCTTTGGCCCATTACGCCAAACCAAAAAATTCGGTGACACATGAACTCACCACATTGGGAGTGCGCTTCATACTATGTAGTAATGTATTAGTTCTTCGTTTTGTGGTGAGTTCAGGTTTTGGCGATGCAAAAACATGAAGTTACCACAACTTTTTGAGAAACTTTTTTTTCCATTTTTGAAACATGAGATTCATTAAAATGAGACAAATTTTGTAGGTTTTTTTTATAAAATTATTGTTATATTTATTGAACAATTTAACATAATTTTAACATAAAAGAAGCAGTAGAAAAATATACACCCCCTGCGCCATTATCGAGAAAGCTAAACAGGAATGTTTCCTGTTTTGAAAAATCATCCCTTACTTGGCGTACCCAGAGTTTTTGTCTGATAGTCTGGTTTATAATCTATCAATAAAATGCTTCAAAATTTGAAGTTCAAATTTGTAGATCTTTTGATTTTATTATAATATTATTTAATTCTTACTTGTTAATAATTTTTTATAACATGTTTTTTTTTTTCAAAGCATTTTTTATAAAAAAAATTATAATGTATTAATATAAAACAGTTCTTTGATGAAAAAAGAAATAAATTTCGTTCGCAAACAATTTAAAATTTTGAGAAAGTAGAATTTTTAAAGAAAAACTGCAGAAAACTTGGCGGCCCGCCCTTACTTGAGAAACTGTCCCGTTATTTTTCGTACATAA
>SCLG01000584.1:53476-76713 GCA_004367875.1 Oikopleura albicans | reverse complement strand
GAGTGAAGACCATAATTTTTTGGGGGAAATCAAATCTTGACAAGAAAATTGAACTTTTTCCTAGCATTAAGGTCTGATTGTGGAAAAAAATTTCTGGTTGGTTATAAGGTCAAGTCAGTTTTTTCAGAGTGCATTAAGGTAAAGTCAGTTTTTTAGACCTTGACCAGTGTTGGAAAAGTTGGCCACAGGTTTCCAACACTGACCTTGACCTTATAACCAACCCCCCTGTATGAAAGATGTGGAAAAATATACTTGGAGTAAAATGGAAGCTTGTGCCGAATTTCTTCCCATTTGCCAAAAACCTTTATTTCATTCCTTCGTTCCCGTCTTTTTTTACGGACAATGATTGAATAATCCCGGGTTATTAATCGTTGTTTTTAACACGGTCGAGCGATCACTTTTCCGATGCGTTAACAGCTTAGATTGACAGCTACAGTCGGATTAACGTGTAGGGGCAACTAGAACATGCTTTTTGATTCATTTGAACATTTAACAATTGCAATTGTTCCATTAGCAATATTTTTGAAAAAAAATGTTGCATAAATAATAACCGACTTATTTATCAATCTGTCATATTTAAAATAAATTGTAGGATTTGTGGTAGGCTGTTTTTATTTATTTTAGAAATTTCTTACTATAACTTATAATAAACGAACTGGGCCGCAATTTTTTCAACAATGTATTTTTAACATTGTTTTTGATTCTGTGCTAAAAATATTTGCATTGTAAAACATATCAAAGATATAGTTTCATAAAAAAAGCAATTAGGCCGGATTTTTTAAGGGGATTCTGCGTTGAAAATTATTCAGGATATCTACAGGTTAAAACAAAATTTTGACGCAAGTTAACAGACAATACTCCCGTTGAATAGACTGGGTTCAATCCATTATATGTCAGTTAATTTGAGTCAAAATTTTGTTTTAACCCGTAGATATCCTGAAGAGTTTTGAACGCGGAATCCCCTTGAAAAAAAATCTGGCCTAATTGGATTTTTTGTGAAACTATATTTTTTGATATGTTTTGCAATGCAAATATTTTTAGCACATAATTAAAAACAATGTTAAAAAATACATTGTTAAAAAAACGAAGCTTTGTCAAAGTGCCTTCGAAAATGTTTAGGTTATAATTTGTGAACAAGCCTGAGACCAGTCGCCACATTTTCTTTAGTTTTAAAAGCCCATTTGTCGTACCCTTTTCAGACTTATTGAATTAGAGTGATTTTGTTCGTGGATTAAAAACGCGTCAATCGAGAAGTTAGAAAGTCTTAGCTCGGTCAAATGAACGTCTTTCTGGGTTAAATGTTCATTTTGCCGAAATATGCAAACATGATGTCGGGCATTATTCCAGACCCGGTTCAGATAAAAATGCAAAAGTCATGTACGTGTGCTCCCGCTCGATAAGTAAATCCAACAATTTTTGAAAACATGCAAACCTTTTTCTTTGTTTTTTTATCTATGAGTTGTAAACTCTCCAAGTTTCTCTTGTTCGGTTATCCAAGATTATGAATTTTCCAAGTCGTTCAGCAGAAAATTATTGTTCAGAAAATGACTGTTACTTTGAGNTTTTTTTCTCTTAGTTACCATTTGAATTCATATCCGGGCCAATGCGCCATTTTCGTTTGCCCACAGGACCCCATAGTGACACGTAAATTTTGCCTTTCCTTGTTCCTTTCTTGAGTTCTCTTACGTAATACGGATCGTTGGACTCGTCAAGTCCATCGTATTTGTAAATGCCATTGACTTTTAAAGGGTTGTTTTAAATAAATTTAAAATATACGCTCTCTGTTATTTCAACTTGAGGGCTCCGCCACAGCCATCTGGCCAGTTCGGGACAGCTCATTTTATTTTTTGATACCGACAGGCCAGTTTAGGGTAAGTTATTTTATTTTTCGATCTTAACTCTCAGGGGGAAGGAGTTTTGGGGAACCCGTAGGGGGAAAATGCGTGTAAATAAACACGCACTGAAAAAAATCACATTAATTCCCAATAATTCAAAAACAACTGGTAAAGCCAAGTTGTAGAGCTCGTCAAACTACGTCGATCTAACTATTCAGAAATTGATTTGGGCCACCAGGACTTCCTAGAGAGCTGTTTGAAATCTCCAACCTACGCAAAAAATAACACCGTCAATCGAATTTTCTCGAAAAGTTGAGGAGGGGGGTCACCAATACCCGTTTTGACCTACGGGACCTCCATATGCCTTAAATCGACGAAATAACAAGTTGCGTGTCTATTTACACGCACTTCCCCCTGGGAGTTAACAGGTCAGTTAATTATAATTTTCGGGGTCGAGAGGCCAGATCAATACAGCTCGATAGGCCAGCTTAAGACTTCACATTTGTTTTTTGAATTATGATGAGCCCTAATTTCAGATATCCTTTTGAACACCGAAGCGTTTTTAATCTGTTGGAATTTGTTCCTTCAAATTTCATGTTAGTGAAATTAAGAAACCCTTAACTGCAATTTTTTTCCATTCCGACGCAACACTTGCATTGATTTTCACGAACCTTCGATGTCGCCCTGTCTCTGAAAAAGGTTGAGTCTGAGCTTCTACANTGGCCCATAAGGGACGGAGGACTGTATGTCATTTTCAAACAACGTTGATTCTATTGCTGCTATGCCATAATAAGAGTTCTCACTTTTACTTCCGGAAACTTTTTTTTGTCGACAAACCACAATAGTGCATTGGGGACGAATTAACGGTAGCTCTTTTTGACAGTTCATTTCAATTTTTTCCAAAATCATTGGTCGAAAAACCCTTTTGGAACCCCAAAAAAAAATTTTGGACTGTTCCCCGAAAAACGTTTTGTTGCGCTTTCAATAAATTGTCCAATATTAACCCCCATTAATTTAGATACTTGTCGGCGGAGATCGATTCGCACAATTGTTTCGGCCTTCTTCAACTCGCCGATCTCCGTCAACTTGAGTATTTGAAGCAACGAACGTTGGATTTTGCTTTGAAGAACTTCGAGCAGGTTGTGCATAGCGAGGAGTTCGTCTGTCTTCCCCTCAACGTTGTCACCACATACCTCCAAGATGAACGACTCGTTGCGAAAAGAGAAGAACTTGTTTATAATGCTGCGATTAAGTGGATCAAACACTCATGTATGTCTCTTTTTAGAATAAAACTTATCTTCTAGGGACCCCTGACATCGTTCGAAAAATTGACAATTTTTTTGTTATAAATTTTTTCCAAAACTTGGTCCATGTTATAAGGGTTCAAAAAAGTGTACAGGCCGAGTTGGTTATAACGTCAGCCATTTGGACCGTTATAAGGTCAAGTCCGTTTTTTGTTTGAGAAGCAATTGCTTTGGGGAAAAAAGTCTTTAATATCATGTCTTTTTACACTTTTTCGATGAAGATCTCCCCAAGCTGGACAATTTTTTTTTTTCTATAAAAATCATGTCTTTTTGAACTTTTGTCCCAGCATTAAGGTATTTCGGTGGAAAAACATTTTTAGTGGTCGAAATTTTTTTCAGATGATTATAAGGTCAAGTCCTGTTTATCAAAGTGCATTAACGTCAGTTTCTAGACCTTTACCTTATAATCGACCAGCTTGTACATCTAGGGATAGTTATCAAATTTCGTAAAAATCTGACTATATATTGAAAAAGTGCTGGTAAAGAGTTGCCAAATTTGGTAAAAAGTTACAAGGTTAGATAATGAGTTCCAAAATTGGGGCAAGTAGGAAGGTCCCTTATAACTGTAGCAGCAGCAGGGGTCATAACTTATGAATCATAAGGTTTTTTGCCAAGTGAACGAGAAAAAGTTGACCTTAATTGTTGGTATTTTCGTGAATTTTAAACGCTGTTATACCTGCCCTAATACCCTTTTTTTAGCAAAACGAGAAGCCGATGCCCCAGAGGTGCTAAAATCTGTTCGATTAGGCCTTTTAGCTTCCCGCTTTCTGCTCGATATCGTCGAAAATGAACCTCACTTTCAAGGTGAAAAATCCAAAGCCCACATTGCCACTGCCAAGGTTTGCTTATTTCTGGCCAGCTCGGATATATATTTATTTACAGAGTTATATTTTCTAGAAATTCAAAATGCTGCCATTCGAAGAACAAAAGCAAGAAAATTTTCCCCTTGGTCAACCGCGACTTTGCTCGGGAATAACCGAAGTTCTAGTTGTCGTTGGCGGAATTTGCATGAATAAACGCCTCAAGGAGGTTGACTACTACCACAAGGAGAAAGGTTTTTCATTGAACTTTATAAATAATATGAAAATAGGTGTGGCGTCATACAGGGGTTGGTGCTTATACCGTAGTAATGCACTTTAAAATAATGACTTGATCATAGTGCAAATAAAATCATTTGACCTTAAGGCCATTAAAGTGTAAAAAAATGTAAAATGCTGGAAATATAAGTTTACGGTCTGACATTTCTATATAGAAATCATGTCTTTTTACAAAGTTTTTTTTTTCTATAAAATCATGTCTTTTTAAACTTTTTCTCAGCACTTTAGTCAGCACCTTAAGGTCTTATTGTGGAAACAAAAAATTCAAGGTCAAGTCAGTTTTTTCAAAGTGGATTAAGGTCAAGTCAGTTTTTTAGACCTTAACCTTATAACCAACCCCCTGTAGTCATTTTTTATAGAGCATTAATGTGCAGTCAGTTTTTTAGCTGGACCTTATAAGTTATAAGCACACCCCCTGTAGATTTCTTGGCGCCAATTTTGCTCGATGTTTTGTTTTGTTTGAAGAGGGGGAGACTTTTCGACATATGCCTTGTATACACCCCCTGCGCCGTTATCTGGTCGGATTTTCCGCTCGTTCCTTTATCTGGCCGGCAATTTTGAGGAATCTTTACATTTTAAGCACTGCGCCGTTATGGGGTCATTATGACGTAACAAATGTTTTTTCGGCAAAAAAATGTCGGCGCATGGGGTGTATATCATATATGATATGTCGTGCATATGTGTCTTTTTATAGTGGTGAGACTATATTTAGGGTGGAAATCACTGAAGGATATCAGTACTGATCACGCGAATATGCATTCCTATTCTGTGGTGGCGCACGACAATGACATTTACATAACTGGCGGCCACTCGAGCAATCAGCACACGGTTGACATAGTCTCCGTCTACACGTCAAAGTATCACAAATGGATTCACCTCAAAAATATGAAACATGCTCGAGAGCGCCACGGTTCGGCGTGTGTCGACGGCGCCATTTATGTCGTTGGGGGGTTAATGGCCGGAAAACAAAAACGAAAACCCGCAGTTCTTCAAGCCGTCGAGCGTTTTAATCCCAAATTTCAAGAATGGGAAGAAGTTAAACCGCTCCCTAAACGATGCTACTCACCCGGTGTTGCAAATTACAAAAATAAGGTAAGAGTTAGGCTTCAATTTTTTCGAAGCAACTTTTGATATTTTTAAATGTATCTTACAGGGGGTCTGGTTAAAGGTCAAGACATTTTTTTTTCAAGAGAAATCATGTCTTTTTTTTTACTTTTTTTTGGGTGTAAATTTACAACGGGACATATACGTTTAGAACGAGACGGGTAAAACACTGGTAATAATTTGTCTTATTTCACTTTTTTTGGGTTTAAATTTAGAACTCGACATATACGTTTAGAACGACGCGGGTAAAGCAAGGGTAATATTTTTTTAAAGATTTTTTTCTTGCACTAAGGTCAAGTATTTTTTTGGAGTGCATTTTTTGGGGCTTGACCTTATAACCAGACCCTCTGTATTATTATTCAACAAAATTTTGTTGGTTATAAGGCCAAGTGAGTTTTTCATACTTTGACGCTAAAACCAACACATTTTTTTCTGTTTTTTTTTTCTGAAAAAAGTCCAATAATTCCCAATTGTAAAGAGCCATGACTTTTATAGAGAAAATAACGCCTTAAATATTCGTTGAGGGGCTTATAAGGTCAAGTCAGTTTATTTGGCTCTACGATCTGAGGCTATTATTATTATCATCAACATATTTATTCAGCTTTATGTTATTGGTGGAGTTTCCATGTCTGACGATTCAACTCAAAGTTCATCCAAAATGGTTCTTTCCTTGGTTCAAGTGTATTGTCCGTTAACCGACGAGTGGAAAACGCATAATATTTGTCGCGCGTTGGCGCGTGTATCATGCGCCCTCTACCGTGATTATGTTTATATCATTTCGAATAACTCGTCGGTTATTTCGCGTTACTGCCCAAATACGCACGCGCTATCCGACTGGTGTCAACTCGACAGTCTGGGCGAGAATTTGGAGTTTGCGGGGCTCGCCGCTTATCAAGGCAAACTTTATATTTCGGGCGGACAGCAGGAAGATCACACACTCAAGTAAGTCTCCAAAATTCATGAAGGGGGGTGTGGTTCTAATAAACAATACATGACATACAGGGGGTCTGGTTATAAGGTCACGAGGTGTGACCGTGATAAGGTCAAGTCATATTTTTTGCACTAAGGTCATTTTTTCAAGATAATTCATGTCTTTTTTCACTTTTTGGGGTTTAAATTTAATTTTTTTTCACTTTTTTTGGGTGAAAATCATATAATTTCAAAAATGGTATAAGGTCAAGTCTATTTTTTGGAGTGCATTAAGGTCAAGTCATTTTTTTGGGCTTGACCTTATAACCAGACCAACAGGTGTGCTTCTTAAGCGAAAAATTAAACAAAAATCATGTCTTTTTCACACTTTGAACTCAGAAAACTTCTGCGCACTTATTTTCCCAGATGAAAATCTTTTTGGACTTTTCTTAATAAAATCATGTCTTTTGTTTTACATTTGCCAGCTTAAAGGTCTTTATATTTTTTGGCTGGTTATAAGGTCAAGACAATTTTTTTTAAATGAAAATTCTTTAAATTTAAGGTTAAGTCATATTTCTAGCAGGCATTTTTGAAACGGTCAAGTCAGTTTTTGACCCTTTCGTTTTTGGAAAAGCTCAATTTTCTGTGAGAACCTAAATGAAAAGCTGTCTCTATTAAATCATGTCTTTTTTCAGAAATGTGATTGTAATTGATATCGAAACAAAAGAGATTCAAACATCAAAAGACGGAAATCTTCGACGGGCGCTATGTATGCATGGTTGCGTCATAATTGACCACTATGATTCGGCTGCCCCTTTGCCGGATAGCATGGACAGCACAAGCGGACAGGCTGGCTCTGTCCGGTCAACACTTGATCATACTTACCAAGTCATAAGCTAAACTCGTATTATAACTGTACTCGTATTTGGCACCGAGTGAATTGGTGTAAAGTGTGGTTGATAAGACTTATCGTTCAGCGGTGCTCCCGGTACTTTTATATATACCAGATACGGCGCGAATTTAATTAATAATTGATCCAGTTTTACCACTGTAAGGTCAAGTCACTTTTTCAACTTTAGTGCAACCTTACGGTCAACTCAAGTTTTTAAGATAAATCATGTCTTTTTTACTTTATTTTGGGCGATGATTTCTCCCGTTTTTTTTCTTTAGAATCATGTATTTTTGTAGAGGGGGGTCTGGTTATAAAGTTAGAACGACAGGGGTAAACACGGGTAAAAAAATTTTTTTATAGAAATCATGTCTTTTTTCATTTTTTTTGGGTTTAAATTTAGAACTCGACATATAGGTTTAGAACGACACGGTTAAAACACGGGTAATAATTTTTATTTATAGAAATCATATCTTTTTGGACTTTTTTCTTGCACTAAGGTCAAGTCATTCTTTTGGAGTGCATTAAGGTCAAGTCATTTTTTTGGGGCTTGACCTTATAACTAGACCCCCCTGTACTCTTCTCCAATTTTTTTTAATTGCCTAAAACAACGTTCAAAAGCCTCAAAAGGTGCCCGTTTTAACGTTCATGTCCTCACTTGTTTTTTTTCTTAATATCAAATCTCTTGAATAATCAGCGGTTTTAATTCAAAAATGGTTGTTATTTTTACAATCAAATTCTTGATTTGTCCCATATTATTGGTTTTTTATCAATTCGGTATTTTACCAGTTCAATCGGTGGCCGTTCTTTTGGAGTTCATGTTCAAGAAATATTTTATTCATCACTAAATAAAAACTACTAAGAAGTAAACCAGCTGATTAGGGAGAATGAATTTTGAAATGTCATATTTCCCGAAAAAGCACGTCGTAAAACTTAGGCGCCGGTTCATCTTGGCGCATGTTCATCTTGGAAATTTTTGTTTCTATTTTTGAGTGATAACAATAATCTACAGTTCTTCTAATTATTCTATTTTTTCTATTGATTTTGTTGGACTGGTATCAAACATATTTACCTCAACAGAGGTATAAAATTGGACAACAATTACAATACAATTGTATTTTTTACAATTACCAGTTTTTTAGCGCTTACACCTTATACTTTTTAACATAAAAAATAACTCCTCTTAGACCTATCGGGATAAGAATTCGGTTCAAATTGTAATTGACGCTCAAAATATGGGGTTATTACAATAACCCGGTTCTGTGGTGGCATCTTTGACTTACCGGTTTTTATGGTTAATCGTCAAAATCGAAAATTATCGCATTTTGGAAATATCAACCAGATTTTGACCAGTCATATAAAGCGGTACGTGAAAAATTTTACTCCACAACTCGGTTACTACACTAGCCACATCTTTTGAGCCCGATTTTCAATTAAAATTGGTGCAGGCGTTAAAAAACTAAACATTTTTTTTTTCTCATTTTACGATCAGCATATTTTTTTCTAATAAAGTACAGGACTTGAATTTAGTTAAGTAGGACAGCTTTGAGGAAAATGTGAGCCTGATATTTGGGTCCCAAAGGTCCGATATTTATAAATTAAAATATAAAAATGTTGTTACTAAAGTTGACCAAAAAGTTTCAGTACTTTCAAAAAATATGTGACAGTCTTTTTTGTTTTAGGCAAAAAAATCCAAAAAAGTTTTTGGCAAAAATGGCTCCCGTTTTTCAGGAAATCACGAATTTTTAGACATTTTAGTAAAAACATTTTTTCAAATATTTTCATCAGACGCTGTGCCTTACAAGTTCCTGTATAACTCAACTCGAGCACAGTATGAGTTGGTATCATGTAGAAATTACATAACTTGTAATATGAATAAAGGGGAATTTCTCGATTTTTTGTCGACTATTTCTAATTCGAAGAAGGTGTAATTTGTCGACAAATTTTTTACAAATTCGCATTTCTTATTGAAACTACGTTTTAACAACATATTTATGAATTAAACTATTGTTTATGTGACACCGGTTTATGTAGGCGAACGCATAATTTGTAGCAGGAGCAACTGATTGTAATAATCTCATTTTTTTGCTGCCACATGTCAGATTTGCCGGTCAATTTTTCTTTCAATCAATTAATCGTTTTCCCTCATGGATCGGTGTCGTCCATTGTTATTGCTACTGTATTTCGTTTTATCAAATATTAACGGTTATCGTTCAACAATGCCCATTTGGTGGCGTACTTCTTCAGTTCAAGTCTGGACTTCAACTTTGTTACCCGCCCATTATTTCAGTACTACTTTCTATTTTTAAAATAAATCGATGGGCTACTCCATTTCAAATGTAATCAAAGTTAATTTTTTTTTCTGTCAGTTTTTTTCCAGAAGTTAATTATCGGTACATATCCGGCCCTTGCGCGAATTCGGAGTTTAAAATGTTGGGCTTGTATGGATTCCCAAAATGTGTTCATAATTTAAGACTGATAACTTTTCCAGTAAGGAAAAACACTTCCTTCCGAATCGGAAGTACCGGTAGATTCCGGTCAAAGTACAATAAATGGGATTATTCAAAAAAAAAAAAATTCAAGGTAAAATTGGAATAAATCACCAAAATTTAGAAAAATGTACCGTCATTTTTTTTATCCGGTATCGAATGAAGTTTTTTTCCTGGCGGAAAAAAGTAGGGTCAAGTCAGTTTTGTTTTTGTTCTAAGGTCAAGTCAGTTTTGTCCAGAAGCATGCTTTTTGGAAAAAAATCTTTAAAATCATGTCTTTTTACACTTTTTTTTTATAGAAATCATATCTTTTACAGTTTTTTTTTCGGTCCATTTGGTCGCGAATCGTTGTTTAAAAGATGGTTTCGCGACCACATGGTCGCCAAACCTCCCCCAAAACGCTGTACAATGGTTCTCGACCAAATGGTGTGGTCGCGAAAGTACTCATTAACGAGTTTTTTCGCGACCATAAATGGTCGCGAAAGTACCCCACTCCTTTTTTTCTATAAAATCATGTCTTTTTGAAGATTTTTTTTCCCAACACTAAGGTATTCCGTAGAGGAAATTTTTTTTAGATAGTTATAAGGTCAAGTCAGTTGTTTTGGGCTTAACCTTATAACCAGACCCCTGTACTTACAAAAACTTTCATTTAACTAATGGAGAAAACCGACAGTTAAGAAAGTCTGTATATTTGTAATATTTTGCAAAATGATGTTATTTTGTTCACTAGCATTACCTATTACTAGACATGTACGTGTGTAGTATATTGATGTAATTATGTACATGTAATCATCGGTATGGGAAATCTCGATTGGAAAGTCTACATGGGTGTAATAAGACCGGTACTGGACCGGCTGGAAAAAATTGGGTCCGGTGGGATTTGGAAAAGTCAAGTAAATGCCAATTGGAAAATGTTTAATGAGTGCGAGTTGAAACATGTAATTACTGCAGAGGTTAAGGAGGGGTCCGTCATGTTGTGTACAAACTCAACCTGAAAATCAGTAAAGCGTATGTGTGTCCTAAATTTAATGTTTTTACTACAGTTCAAGGTGTTAACTAATATTATAAAGCATTACCAAGTTCACTTGGCTACTGAGTTCTAGAAATTTCGAGCTTTCAAAATTTTGACCAAAATTGACATTAATAAAAATGGCCATACAATTTTTGAAAAATACTTAGGGTTCACATAATTTTCAATTTCTAATTTGTGCATGATGGTAGTCTACAATGATCGAAAAAATAGTTTAACATAATTTGGTTGAAAATTTTGACTAGAAACTGATTTTTTCGGACCAATTTCGATTTTTTTTTTGGAAAAAACGTCCTTTAATAATGGAAACGTTTGAGCGAACCATGCTAATGCTATCGATATTCTTGGCATAATGTTACGAAATGACTTATCTCAAAAATGACCTAGCCTTTTTTCGATATCTTTTTTTTTCGGGGAGTGAGAATTTGGCGAATGTTAAAAATTGCACCATGATTTTGGTTTTTTTTTAAATATTTTTCGTTCTAGATCAATTACGAAAAAAAGGCTAGGTCATTTTTTGCGTCTTATTATTCCAAACATTTCACCAAAAACAGAAAATTCATAGTACTTCTTGGGTTGGCGGAATTCAAACGTCAATTATGAGTTTTCGGCAAGTTCAAGTTCAATTACGCGATCGGTAATGAGGAGTATGTCACCTAAAATAATGCCATAAGATGCCGGAAGCGGTGCTTTAGTCATACATAGGAAAAACAGTTAAATTGCTTCAATATAATGAGCTTATAAAACGTTTTTCTGAACGTACAGTTTGTAAACAACACGACGGACCCCTCCTTAAGGCCTTTTTAACCGCTATTCGACAGTGTAGCCTTCTTTATGACGTCTCAATGAACCAATGGGGGGTTCGTTTTCAAATTGACGAGTTCAATCGCCTTTTGAACTTTTGCGAGGAAGTGCTCGACCCCCTAATAATCGAAACCCATTTCAACTTTTATGGCCACAAAAATCCACTTCTGTTTGAATTAAAGCGAGAGGCACAGTCGCCCATCTTACTTGGCACATTTCTTGATGAGGTCAAGGTCAAGGGGCAAAAAATTAGTGGCATGATTAGCATTGTATTATATTTTAACCGCTGTGTTTGTATTGTTACTGATCGTGGTACTGTTTGGCTCGCCCACACTTCGCCGTTTGATGAATTTTCTGATATGTATTTGGCGGTTGAAACTCGAGTTATTCAATCATTTCAAGAATTATTTCGACAGTTTCAGGTCTTGGTCGACTTTTCTTTTAGTACTCATTTATCATCTGTTATATGATATACACCGCCTTCGCAGGTTTCGCGAAAAAAAAAACGGCCGGATAACTGCGCAGGGCGTAGGCGTAATATGGGAAAAACGATTAAAAAACCTGCCCGATAACTGCACAGGGTGCCCGAAAGCAGCACGAGCGCGAATTGCACAATACCAAATTGTAATTATCCAATGAGAGACCGGCTGGGTAAACGCTAAGTGGCCACTAGTGGGCAAAGTGGTTGGATAAAGGCGGTGGATAAACCCCGGGGTCTAGTTTGTAGACTTAAAATAAAAATGAACAAAAAAGAATCCAGAAAGTATTATTTTGAGAATTTTTGGCTAGATAACTGCGCAGTGCGTAGGCGGAATAACTACATAGGGTACATAGGGTGCCCGATAACTGCGTAGGGCGTAAGCGGAAAACGTTAAAAGTTTTTTTAGGGGAAAAAACTTGCCTCGATAACTGCGCAGGTGGTGTATGTTTTCCAATTTTGAAAATGCATGGTTTATTGAAAAAAAATCGAATGTGTGATTTTTAAAGTAAAAATCAACCGGTATAAAGACGAGTAAAATCGATATCGATTTGAGAACTGTGATTGGTGTCGGTGGACAGGGCATTGTATTGAAGGACATGTTAGACTTTGGGGGTCAGATGATCAATTGCGCGGTTAAATATCAAAAATATTTTGACGAAACTCGTCTTCCCGTTGAGCGCACATATGGTAAAGTATACGGAAAGGCCTTTATTCGGCACATGTCACAGTCGTCAGAATTTGCAACCGGTGCTCGCATTATTCACCCAAATGTCATTCAACAGCTTGACAGTTCAATTTCATGTATTTTTGGAGAATATTTCCACGTTAATGGTATGTATCCATTAAGGGCGGAGACTTATAACGCCCGGACCTCTTGAATAGGGGAATTTTTACTTTTTGAAAAATGCACAATGCATGATTTTCTCACACACGCTGATTGGCCACAAGAAGTGAGTCACATCTCAGTGCGCTCTCTCGATTGGTCTCCCTCTTTGTCATCGTAGTAATGCTCGCTTGCTAATTGGGCAAAGAAAAAATCCCGTATTCAAGAGGTCCAAGGGTTAAATGACTATATATGACCAAATTTTGATACAGTCCTTATTCTGAATATGTACGATTTCTTCCAGTACGGACGGTTTGAAAAATGTCCTCAAAACAGTCAAAAATGGTCACTTTATCACAATTTGCCCCATTACGCGAGAAGTTTGAAATCGCCCAACAATTCGAACGAAAAAAATATTTTTTTCTTTAAATTCAAGAATATCGAAATTTTGAAAAACTTACAAAAATACACATTCTTATTTTTCAAGTTTAGTCACGAAACAATACGACACAACGCTTTGTCATTACTTGAGTCGGAATAATTCGAGAAGTTTGAATCTCGACGCGCGTTTTTCGATTTTAATCTCATTGGCCGAAGGCATCCAAGCGATCACGAAAAAGGATCAAGTGCACTTTGATATTAAACCGGGAAATATACTCTTGGCACTGGATCGATCTGGCCGGTGGAATGGTGAATTAGCCCGGGTGGCATCATATCAAAAAGTGTGCTTTGTCTAGTAATACACCCCCTGCGCTGTTATGTTGTTACCCGACATGTTTCAGATTTTTCCGTTCAATCCGTTAACTTGCGGATTTTTTGAGCAAATTTTCCATAAGTTTCTATCTTATGTGTTAACCGCTGCGCATTTTTTCTCTTTCATTATTTAACCGATTGAGGTACCGGTTGAGTTTCATGAAAATCGGCCGAGCGTTTCTAGATTGTTTGTAAATTTCTGTATTGGGAGAACGGGCGACACAAGTAAGAGACATATTTAAAGAAATCTACAAACAGTCTGAAACGCTCGGCCGATTTTTTATGAAACTCAACCGGTATTCTGGATCGGCTTTTTTATTCAAATAATGGACTCATAATGAGTGCGGAATTTCCGCATCGTATGATACCGAGTTTATTCATTTCTGTCAACAAAAACTTTTCATAGCCAACAAAAATAGCAATTAATTTCCTGTTCCATTCAGTAGGCAGTATCAATTTAGAGACCACCTCTCCGAATTTGATTGTGAGTGTTTTGAGTCTGAGAATTAAAAAAAAAATAATAAAAAATAAAAGCTCACGTGCTCTATTGGCTGAAATAACATCGATTCAGGATCAATATGGGTCGATGAGTGAGTCATAAAAAAGAGGGGGCCAAAAGTGACGAGTAATTGCTAGTTTCTCTCTAATTTCTCTAGTTTGTTTACAAAAAAAGATCTATTGCTGTTTATGAGCACGCTGATTGGATCAGACAGATTCAATTGGCCCACAACTAGCAATTCCTCGTCACTTTTGGCCGCCTCTTTTTTTATGACTCACTCATCGACCCATATTGATCCTGAATCGATGTTACAAGCCGGATACAAATTGCATAAACCGATGAGGCTTTAAAGACACAAACAATTATTTTCGTACGTGAAAATTATATCTAAAGAGAAACGACGAAAAATGCACCAAAAAGCGCAGTCGGGCGCACAGCAGTTAAGAACTACGCTGTTATCTTGCGAATTTTTTGTCTTGCGAAAGATGCCAGATAACGGCACAGGGGTTATTTAACTCTGAGGAATGTATGTTCGTGAGCAGGAGGGGCAGTATGTGGAACGCAGTATCTGGAACCGCTGTGACTGGAACGCCGTATCTGGAACAAACCGTGAGAGGAACAAACTGTGACTGGAACAAACCGTGAGAGGAACAAACCGTGACTGGAACAAACCGTGACTGGAACACTTCTAAGTTAGCAGAATGGCTGTGACTNGTTATACGAAGCAATTAATTTCCTGTTCCATTCAGTAGGCAGTATCAATTTAGAGACCACCTCTCCGAATTTGATTGTGAGTGTTTTGAGTCTGACAATTAAAAAAAAAATAATAAAAAATAAAAGCTCACGTGCTCTATTGGCTGAAATACAAGCCGGATACAAATTGCATAAACCGATGAGGCTTTAAAGACACAAACAATTATTTTCGTACGTGAAAATTATATCTAAAGAGAAACGACGAAAAATGCACCAAAAAGCGCAGTCGGGCGCACAGCAGTTAAGAACTACGCTGTTATCTTGCGAATTTTTTGTCTTGCGAAAGATGTCAGATAACGGCACAGGGGTTATTTAACTCTGAGGAATGTATGTTCGTGAGCAGCACAGTACAGTATAAATTGATAAGTGAAGTTCAAATTCGGTTTTACAGATTTATGAAGAAGGGTCAATTAGTTGACAAAACGTTGGAATAGTTCACCTTTGCTCATAAACTCTTATTTCGTTTTTTTGCGTTTTTCATATTATTACATATCACCCCGAATTAGTGATTACGGATTTCGGTATCGGAGACTGGGAGTATAGTGATAAACGAAGTGGAACTGGCGGATTCGGCAGTCCGGAGCAATTTGTGATGAAAGCTTCATGGCTAAGTGACATTTTCGCCCTGGCCAAAGTCGCCATTTTGATTATTTTTCAATGGAATGTTGCTTGGAATATGTTAGGCACGCCCACGTCAGACGAGTTAATACATCAATTTCGAAGCACTCCGATGACGAGAGAATTCCACGATGTTATTAGTCAGATGTTGAATGTGAGTAATTTTTGGCACCGGGTTAGTTCGGGGAAGGGCAAGTTGCCCGATAATTTCGATTTTTTTTTCGATTTGTTTAGTTATAGTATATGTAACATAGCCAATGTTTGAGAAACGATCACTACAGGGGAGCGCCAAGTAAGGGCACGTCAAGTAAGGGTAGGAACGCCAAGTAAGGGTAGGTTTTATTTCGAGAAAAAAATTCGAGGCCAAGTAATCTAACGCCAAATAAAGGCAGGTAAGGGCCTCCAAATCAACCTTTTTTGCACACTAATTAAAAAACCTACCTTTACTTGGCACTCCTACTGTATATCTCCTAATAGCGAATATTTAAAAACGATTGGGACATAATGTCGTGAAAGGTTAATTTTTTTACATATTTAGAGAAACGGCAAAAAATTACCTTTTTAGGTGGACATGTGGAAAAGGCCGGGGATTGATGAGGTCTTGTCAAAATTTCAAAATATGAAATCCAATTTGAAAAATGACCCTTCAATATTATCAAGCTGGACCCTTATCAACCAAAATATGCCAACAGACAAATTAAGCAATATTGTAATACAAGAGGCCACCCAAACTTCGCGCTCGTTTTGTGCCGAAATTGGGCGAGTTATGAATGAAGTGAATCGAACGGGCGGTGTTACAGGTGGGACCGCACTTCATGATCAAAAAATGACCAACTTATGTCACTCTTTTGGGTTAAATAGTGGCTTACGGAAAGCGTTAATAACATTGGTTGGAACTCGGAAGAGCAACAAAATATATTATAAAGACCGTTATAGGGAAAGGTGTGCAACAAAAAATACAGTTTTTTATACAAAAACTGGAAAAGAAAAAACCGCAGCGAGAAATTTATTGGTTATATTTCAGCCATTTGGACCGTTATAAGGTAAAGTAAGTTTTATTTTTGCATTACAGTCAAGTCATTTTTTGAGAAGCATACAGTATGCTGCATACTTTTTGAGTTTTCATACCTTGACCTTATAACCAACCCCCTGTATCTAATGCTATGTGTATTTTCCTCGTTCACCTTTGTACAGAGATCGAATTGGTTTAGTAGTTAAAAATGAGAAAACCGCGCTGGAGATCTTCAATGACAATTCGGAATGGACGGGGTCACATGAGGGCGTCCGTAATGAGTACAATATTTGCTCGTTTGCATCAATGCTGTCTAATCTTATTGCCTGCGTCAATCCGAGCAGTTTTGAGGGGTTAGATGGGGATACATTTCGGCGCGAAAAAATCGAAAAACAGGCGACCCACTTGTCAACAGTAATCGGTCGACTCACATCAAAAACCCTATTTGAAGTTGAAGGGTGGAAACGCATTCTTGGAGTGGTTAATTTTTTTGAAGCCTTTGATTTGGATCCCGATCATTATGAACTTCAGGGCAGTGCTCTCCAAATTATTTTTGGTTAGATTTTTGGTTAGATTTTTGGTTGGGGTTAAAGTGGCTCAAAATGTTACAGGGCGTGGTTATAAGGTCACAAGGTGTGGCCGTTATAAGGTCTAGTCTGTTTTGTTTTTTGCACTAAGGTCAAGTAAGTTTTTTGCACTAAGGTCGAGTCAGTTTTTTTTTTGCACTTAGGTAAAGTCAGTTTTTTTTGGACTAAAGTCAAGTCAGTTTTTAAGCACTAAAGTCGAATCAGTTTTTTGAGGGGCATGCTTTTTGGGAAAAAAAAACTTTAAAATCATGTCTATTTACGTTTTTTTGGATGAAATACATTTAAAATACGCTTTTATCTAACTCTCTCAATCTAAAACGTTATCTTAAAAACACGAAAAAACTTGAGAGCTTTTTGTAAGGCGTTTCCCGTTTCTCATCCGAATTCGGCCGGTATTCCGACATTTCAGGAAACGATATTGAGAGATAAAAGGAGCAATTTAGTCGAGAGCTCACTTTCCCATGTCTGGTTCGAGTTGCATGAAATGAGCTTCATCCAAGCGCTCGACGCCGGACACAATATCGTTGCCCAAATTGCGTGGGTGGGACAGCAACTGGCACACATTGTCCTTATTGTCGGTCTAGACGAGAGCCGAACAAAGTTTAAAATCAAAAATTCTGCGGGCGGGATTGTGGAGTACATTCCAATCAACCTTTTAACCGGGGTCCAACACCTTACGATTTCTCAAAATGCCGATTATTTTCAAAATAATAACCGTGAAGGACAGGGTCGGAACTCATTTTGTATAAATGGATATCGCGGTCGTTTAGTGAAGACCTTTTTCGCAGGAAAAATGAAAATTTTTTTTGGGGGAATTTTAGCGAAAATATGATCCATGGATATGTAAGTTTTGTCTCGGAGAAAAAACACTTGATGAGTACGGGGATCGAACCCGGGACCTGACATTCTGCAAATTAACCGCTCTACCAGTGAGCTAACCCACAGATATCAACTATTCAAAAGATAATTTAATTACAGATCGAAAATCGCTATTTGCGATAAACGTTTCTCCGAAAAACCTTTTCTTCCAAAAACATAAAATTTCGAAAAAAAAAAGTTTTAAATAAAACATAAAGTTTTTGGAATTTGTTATTATGTAAGCAAGTTCCGAAACCCCAAAATAAGGATTTAACATTTCAACATTAAAGCTTCGCAAGCGTCTTCAGTTGGCCCATTTCGATACGACGGGTTCAACTGAGAAAATACGTTTTTCAGTAAAATATGACGAACCCATTCTGAACGACACGGGATATGCGTTACGTTTTGTAAAAAAATGTTCATGTTCTGGAGAGGTTTGTGAAAAAGAGGAACCATCCGACTCTTCAGATTCTGATTGGTCAGACGAGGATTGCGATCCGTCAGACGGGTTCGTCACAATGCTATCAAATTTTGCAAATAACCCTGCCCATTATAAATGTTGACTGTACATCAGTTTTGAAATTTCATTTTCGAATTACTTTACCCACCACAGAACAATCAACCAAACAAAAACTTTTCACTTACTTGATACAATTACTATAGTATGACAAGTAAAATTTTTTTTTAATTATCACTTATCCAATGGTCAGCAAAATTCTTAATCTAAGTTATAACTTATAAGGTATACAAAATGTTAGGTATACATGCTGTATAATGTATACAGTTAGTGTGGTAACGAAGTGACACTTTCGTTGACGACTTGTCAAAAACTGTCACTTCGTTTCCTCACTGTCACTTCGTTCCATCACTTTTTCGAAAATTGTCTCCTATAGTCTATATAGGCTATAGTCTATATAGGCTATAGCCTATAGATTACTTTGGTGTTTCTACATTTTGAAGACCATAATCCTTTAACGTCAATAGTTGTTTAGAAATTCCCAACTTCTATTTTATTTTATGTCAAAATGAAGCATAACCACAGACATGTTGTACGAATGCCCCAGATTTATGCTAATGTTTATATAAAGTCCTGTAAATTACGATAGCTAAGACCTGAAAAGGAAAGCAGCTAAATTTTGTGCACCGATAACCGGTGTAGCATCTAAGCCAAACTTGGACCTAGTTTTATCAAGGTCTCTATAGAGGTCGGCATAATTTGTACCCTTGTCCGCAGACAAGGATAAATACGTACTCTTTTTTTTTCACTCGGTAACCCGCAAAAAGTCAATTCCTGCCGACCTCTGGCTATAAATTATAGCCTATAGTCGGATTTTTTCGAAAAAAAAATGGCGCATAAATGTGACTGTCACTTCCTTTCATCACCCTATCGTTGCTCCAAAATTTCCGAAAAGTGTCACTTCGTTCGATCACTGTCACTTCATTACCACACCAACTGTACATTTTTTTTGTGGAAAATCATGCCTTTTTGGACTGATGTTCTTGTGGTGGTTTTTCAAATGGTTATAAGATCAAGTCATTTTTTTTCTGTGCTTGACCTTATAATCACACCTCCTGCAGACTATCTTCCTACCAAGCTTCGCTTCCACACTTTTTTTTCTAATTTAAATCATGTCAAGAATAAGCCAGTGCTCGTATTTTGTAGCCGTAATTACGACAAAGACCTTCGTACATTATTTGTATTTTTCTACTTCAGATAAACTATTTTTTTAGTCATTTATTTGCAATAAATTTATATTTTAGAGATTATGGAAGAAGACGACTGGACGCACTATATAAGTTTCAAACGCGGTATTTGCCGGAATGACCCATCCGATACCTATTTTTGGTACGAAATTCGTTTTCAATCGCCCGATCCAACTATCTCCCTTAGTCCCGAGGAAGTACAGAATAGGGTGAACGCAAACTACGAATTTAGGCATACTGAAAACAATATCTAAAATCCGAAAAGTACAAATGTACACAAAAAGTACACTTGTACACAATTGCTACAGAATTTGTAAAATAATTTTTTGAAAAAAAAAAAATTTGAAATTTTTGTTGCATATTTGTTGAAATTTTTGATTTGAAAAATTGAGTTTTTCGGTGCCTAGGGGTTAAAATGGATAAACGTTTACAGTCCTAACTCATTTATCGTCACAAAAAGGACCATTTTTCTATTAGAATGGCTCTATTTTGGCCGAAAAAGCGTCCGAAAAATGGGCAATCGTCCGATAAATGAGTAAGGACTGTTTATGGACTTTTTTGATCAGTCAATCAAGCTCTACATCCTAGTATGTCCATTTGATTTGGGCAGTTTTATTTTTTTTTGAAAAACAAGATTTCCATGCGTTCACCCTAGTACAGAAACAATTTGATAAAATTCTACATTGCGATAAATCGGCGCCAGTCAAACTTGTGAAAGAAAATGGAACGGAATTAGAACCCTTCAACGACTATTTTGTACGCTCGGACACGGATCTAAATGTCAATTTTGACGGCTATTCTTTTATACAACATATCATAACGAACTGCAAGATAAAGGAACCAGAAGAAGTGAGTATTTTTTAAATAATTTTTACATTGCAATTCACANATCCGATACCTATTTTTGGTACGAAATTCGTTTTCAATCGCCCGATCCAACTATCTCCCTTAGTCCCGAGGAAGTACAGAATAGGGTGAACGCAAACTACGAATTTAGGCATACTGAAAACAATATCTAAAATCCGAAAAGTACAAATGTACACAAAAAGTACACTTGTACACAATTGCTACAGAATTTGTAAAATAATTTTTTGAAAAAAAAAAAATTTGAAATTTTTGTTGCATATTTGTTGAAATTTTTGATTTGAAAAATTGAGTTTTTCGGTGCCTAGGGGTTAAAATGGATAAACGTTTACAGTCCTAACTCATTTATCGTCACAAAAAGGACCATTTTTGTATTAGAATGGCTCCATTCTGGCCGAAAAAGCGTCCGAAAATGGGCAATCGTCCGATAAATGAGTAAGGACTGTATATGGACTTTTTTGATCAGTCAATCAAGCTCTACATCCTAGTATGTCCATTAATTTGATTTGGGCAGTTTTTTTTTTTTTGAAAAACAAGATTTACACGCGTTGACCCTAGTACAGAAACAATTTGATAAAATTATAAAATGCGATAAATCGGCGCCAGTCAAACTTGTGAAAGAAAATGGAACGGAATTAGAACCCTTCAACGACTATTTTGTACGCTCGGACACGGATCTAAATGTCAATTTTGACGGCTATTCTTTTATACAACATATCATAACGAACTGCAAGATAAAGGAACCAGAAGAAGTGAGTATTTTTTAAATAATTTTTACATTGCAATTCACAAACAGTCGGTGTAGTTTTTTGGCCAAATTTTTGTGATTTTTTATGGAAATGTCAACAAAAGGTAGTACAGCCAGGGGTCTCACGTTGTGCGCCCTCTCAATGTGCATTTTTTAAAAAAATGTCATAAATGGTCTTTCAAGAAATATATTCAAGTCTGTTGGGAATTTATTTTCATAGACTTATAACTACTGGTTTAGTCTCATGAAAATCGGCTGCGCGTTTCTAGTATACCGTGTCGGCATATTTTAAAATGATATTGGCCAATAGGAGCACCCCATTGCAAGAAAAAAGAAGAAAATTGCTCTATTCTAGAAACGCTCAGCCGATTTTCATGAGGCTAAACCTCAGGTTATAAGTTATAACTAGGATCCGAACGGCCCAAAATCGAGAAATTTTTCCCCTGGGAGTTAAGAGCCAAAAATTTGTGTGCTAACTAAACCAGCCACGCTGATCATTTTGAGGCGTATCTCGACATAGGCCTGTTAAATTAATACGGTTTTACGCCTTCAACTGAATTCATTCCAGGATTGTTTTTCACATATGAGCGGCGAGGAGTTAAGCTAAATTGTCGAGATACGCCTCAAAATGATCAGCGNAATTATAAAATGCGATAAATCGGCGCCAGTCAAACTTGTGAAAGAAAATGGAACGGAATTAGAACCCTTCAACGACTATTTTGTACGCTCGGACACGGATCTAAATGTCAATTTTGACGGCTATTCTTTTATACAACATATGATAACGAACTGCAAGATAAAGGAACCAGAAGAAGTGAGTATTTTTAAATGATTTTTGCTTTGCAATTTACAAATACTCGGTGTAGTTTTTTGGCCGAATTTTTGTGATTTTTTATGAAACGAATTTAAATTAAACTAAAGTGATTGAGGAAAATTATTTTTTTTAATTTAGATTGTGGAAGAGAATCCATGGTCTATCGATTTATTAAAGACTTTCAATCTTGACGATGATGAACCCATCTCTGAAAGCAATTTAACCCTTTCCAAACTCATGGTACAATTTCTTTTCGGTGACTACGGCGAAATTGATGCCGAGTTTGAAGCAAAAGAAAAAGAGAAAAAAGCCGGAAACGGCGAGGAAGATGATGATGAAAATGATGAATTTGGAAATATTCAATTTGGCGTCGAGCAAAAGGTGGTTATTTTTTGGAATTTCATTTTTGAAAAAATCTGTTTTTTTTTTGATCAAAATTAAATTTTGCTGATATGTGATGCCGCCAAATTCTACTTACCACAAATGAACGGGTGCCAAACAGATGATTTTCGTAAGTATGTAAAAACGCGCGGTAATTATATTTTTCCTATAGGTGATTTCAGTATTTTGTTTTTGGCATCGGTAGCGAGAGCGGTTGGTTATAAGGTCAGCCATTTGGACCGTTATAAGGTTAGGTCAGTTTTTTTGAAAGACATTTTTTGGTAAAAAGTCTTAAAATCATGTATTTTTAATGTTTTTTTGGATGTCCTTATGGCCACTCGCGCCTGTTTGTCCTGCCCAAAGTAAAAAAAAAATAACCTTGAAAGTCATTTGAATTCGTTAAATTTTCCACGGCGCAAAATCCGATATCTGGCATTCCCGAGCTGCGTTTAAATCTGAATGTGAGCAATATCATCGAAAATTATTCCCTGCTGGAATATCTCTATATTCTTAAAAATCAATATGATGAGTTTGCAAAAGACGAAATAGAAAAACATATTCAATTTCGGGTTGTTTCGTGTAATGAGTTATGCACGACGGCAACTATTCATGGTATTAACTGGGATGTGTCCCCTGATTCCCCGGTACAGGGGGGTCGCCAAATAAGGACTCCTCTAATAAGAGTCACTTTAGCCAAATAAGGGTCGGTCGCACTAAATAAAAGTGGCTTTTTTTCGAGAAAATATTATTGCTTCAAATAAGGGTCGATTTCGAGAAAAATACAGGGGTCTGGTTATAAGGTCACAAAGTGTGACCGTTATAAGGTCAAGACTTGACCGTCAAGTCCTCTTTTTTTGCACTAAGGTCAAGTCAATTTTTTT
>SCLG01000584.1:37376-53380 GCA_004367875.1 Oikopleura albicans | reverse complement strand
TTTTTGCGAAAAAATCTTTGAAATCATGTCTTTTTACGCTTTTTTGGATGAAGACCTAAATAAGGTTCAGTTTTTGAAAATACGAAAGCGAGCCTTATTTGGCGACCTCCTGTACAGATTGGAATCGACAATAAGGGCCAGAATAAAACAATTCGAGATATGTACCGCGAACTTGGAATCGAAATTGAGCATTCTGAGCAACCCATTTGTTTTGAAATGCCCAATGAAAAAGAGGTTAGTGTTAAGCTAACTGGTTAGAGGACGTATTAAATGTTATTCTAGGCTTACATCGAGTTAAATTCAACAGATCGTTCAAGATTATTCGATTGGACAAAAGTTAACATTATTGTGCCCGAACTGTATTATATGACTGGCGTGACCGACGACCTAAAAGCAAACCGTCTTCATGTGACCAACACTAATCAACTCAAGTTTCAAGACGAGTTGTTGGAAGTAACTAAAACAGTAATAACGTCACAATTCAAACGCCAAGATCACTTTTCGAAAAAGTGGATCGGTGATTTATCCGTTTTTACTGGCCAAAAGGAACGGTGCAATATNTGTACCTAAACTAAAGGGAACGCGGACAATTAAGCTGATTAAAAAAGAGGACAATGCTCCTGTTCAGACATTTAAACCATTCCAGCTCAATAGTTGGCTCATTGTTCACTCTGAGGGCGTTAGTGCTGTCGGGAAAGTTGTGGAATATATGATGGAAGCTGCAAAGAGAACAAAGGCTAATTTAAAACCGCCATCTTATCAGAAAATCGCGGACGAAAATGTTGGAAGCGTGGATGAGTGGATTAAGGTTCTCCAGGATGGCAAGGTTTTTGAAAGATGCAAGTTTCAGCTCGTAGGTACGACACTAAATTTTAGATATAGCCTATCATATAGGGGTGTCGGTTATAAGGTCAGCCATTTGTGCCGTTATAAAGTCAAGTCAGTTTTTTTGCACTAAGGTCAAGTCAGTTTTTTCAGGCACTAAGGTCAAGACTTGACCGTCAAGTCAGTTTTTTTGAGTAGCATGCCTTTTGGGAAAAATCATGTCTTTTTGCACTTTTTCCCAGCACTAAGGTCTTATTGAGGAAAATAATTTCAGGTTGGTTATAAAGGCCAGTCAGTTTTTTCAAAGTGCATTAAGTCAGTTTTTAGACCTTATAACCAACCCCCTTGTAAAAAATCATCTACAGGGGGTGGTGTCTATTAGGTTTGGAATTTTTCACCACTACAGTTATAAAGGTCGGCACTCGGAATCGAACCAAAAGTTTACCGGCTGGCTGGACACGGGTTGAACAACAATTTTTGGGTCAACCAGGTCGAATAAAACTCGGGTAAATTTTGCTCGAGTTTTACCCGCCGGTTGGAATCGAAATTTATCTTATTTCGGCCCGTTAATCACCCCCTTTTCATTAGAAATTTTCATTCAAAATTTCAGTTTAAACACGGAATTTCAATTTTAAATATGTAAACGCTGATTTTCAGTGTTCATAATGCGGTCGACCCGCGACGACATATTCTGTGAAATAAAGCAAAAACTAATCGAAGCACATACACCGTGTATAGTATTGGCCGAAAAAGGCTTCCCCGATGACGATCGCGAAAACTGGCTGGAAAAGTATGCCGAGAGGCGTTTTCGAGAAATATTGCTGAAAAGGGGATCAAAGCGACAAACACGGGACTGGATGCTGTCCGCTATACCGTCTGGTGAGCGGGCGTTGGTGGTGTCGTTTTATGAAACGGAAAAGTGTTTCGGAATGTCTTACAATTGCGGACAAGAGGGGAAATCGTCCAATTCCAAATTTGCCCGAGGCAATTCGTGTGCTGTTCTTAAATAGGGGCGACATTATATCAAAAAATCATTTTTGTCTCGGAAAGTTGTCAAAATCGGTCTACGATTTGGTCCTTTTTTAGACTACTTAGTCCCTTGGGACCCTTAGTAAGCAGAGGTCGGCACTTTTTGACCCTACCCCGATTGGACCCTGATTTTTAGGGTAGGGTCCACTTTTATTTTGCCATGGTCCAGTAGGGTCCAATTAGGGTCCGATTCAGGTCCATTAGGTGTGGTTTGGGTCCACTTTTTTTTACAATTTTTGCCGACCTCTGTCAGTAAGGGTAAATATTCAACCTCTAAAGAAATCATGTCTTTTTACACTTTTTCTGCAAAGGTCGCTTTTTTTTAGCCCAACACAAAAATCATTTTTTTTGGAACGAACAGTCCGGGAAAACCACGACAGGTATTGACAAACGGTATCGACTTCATTTTCGGAATGAGTGATAAAATTCCGTTCGAACAAGGGGTCTCCCGTCCCCGTACGATTAATTTGTAATTTGACCCCTTATATGGGTTATTTGACCCCCTTCAACCTATAGGAATAAATTTTCACCGATACCAAAAAATTCGCCATAAAATTCTGCATCTATGACCCCAATTTAAAAAAAAGTTATCGAATTTTTTTCGAGATATGGCACTTTTTGTGTTTTAACCGGTAATTACCGGTACTTCCGGTTTCGGTTCCGGTTCAAAATTTTTTCAAAAATTTTAGCCCCAAGATTTTCCAATTCCATGCCAAAAACCGTTTGTCAACACCTGTCTTGGTTTTCCCGTACTGTTCGTTCCAAAAAAAGTGATTTTTGTGTTGGGCTAAAAAAAGCGACCAAAATGATGTATTTTCGAACTTTAGTTTTTTTTAACTGCAATTCAAGTCAGTTGTTTTGGGCCTGGCCTAATAAGCAGACCGGCTGTAGTTTTGTTCTAAGGTTTTATGGTTTCTTAAACATGCATTTAAGGTCGTCAAGATAAGTTCATTATTATCCAAAGCCTTATAATCACCTTTTCCTGTATGATCAAGTATGCAAAATGTACAACAATCGGTACACAAAGTTAAAGTGAAATAATGTCACCTCATTTTCAGTGGCGGCATGGAGCCTAAATTAAAGGGTGCTTTTGTTTCCGAAGAGCCACATGAACTTGTTGTCCGTCTTCTACTGGATGCATTAGGAAAATTTATGACTGAAATTGTAACAAAGGAAGAAAGACTAGGGAAAAAGATGACGACCAAACAAGTTCCCGTGTTTAACCCGAAACTTGCACCTAATTATCTTGTTATTCTCGGGGGTGGACAGGAACCAGTCAATAATTACGATATGAGGGTTGGTCAATAATGACCGTTATAACTTATATGGCCACAAGTCAGTTTTTTGAGACTAAGGGCAAATCTAATTTGGGAAAAAAAATCTTTAAAATTATGTCTTTTAAAACTTGCTTCGATAAAATCATGTCGTTTTGTAAACAAAATGTCAAAGGTTATGACTAGGGTGTTTCATCTCAGAACCAAAGTCACGCTGGGGGTATTCTACAAAAACAAAAATGAAGCCTATTTCATATGATTATGTTACAAGAAAAAATTAGGAAAATCGGTACACAGGAACATGGTTCATCAGGACGTTTAAAAAAGTGGTGTCAAAAATTACCGAAAAAAAGCTAATTTTTTTTTTTACAAAAATGGTTGTAAAAACTGAACTATTTGAGATAAAAATTTTTTGTTATAAGCACTGAAAGTAGAAACTTCAGGTTAACTTTTGAGTGCCTGTTCATTACTTCTCAATTATTTGTCTATCAGACAGGCTGAATTCAAAATAAACCAATAATTACTCACTGGTGCTTAACCACTAGGTGTCCCACCTCGATATTTCACTCATATATTCTCCTTTATATACTATAACTAACTATTGATCGTTTTACTGCCAATCTGGTTGTCTTTGGAAATGGCGCCACCTATTATACCATATATAAATTAAATAAGCATAAATGCGTTATATATGCATATATGCATTATCAGGGAAGAACGGTGAAAATCTGATTATGGTTATGGTTANTTATAACTTATATGGCCACAAGTCAGTTTTTTGAGACTAAGGGCAAATCTAATTTGGGAAAAAAAATCTTTAAAATTATGTCTTTTAAAACTTGCTTCGATAAAATCATGTCGTTTTGTAAACAAAATGTCAAAGGTTATGACTCATAAAAACTTATAAGGTCATAATAACTAATGAGGCCAAGTTAGTTTTTTAAAGTTCATTAAGGTCTAGTCAGTTTTGTTGGGCCTGAGCTCATAACCAGACAACCCTGTATTTTTCCGGTACGAAACCTGAGTAGAATATTTTTAATTTAAGTTTTTAACTGGTGCATAGTGGTCATATGCAATGTTTGAAACAATTTTGGCGTATTTGTTCGTGGAATGTTCCCCGGAAGAAGAGGAAAAGGGGGATTCAAAGGATGACAAAATTAGAAAGCGTTCTCTCAATGCCTTACTTGATCTACTTCATTCGAACAAGATATCTATGATTCAAGTAAATGGCGGAAAACGCGAGCCAATGGGTGATAAACATTTCCACATTGTGCCGGGAGCAACGTTTGAAACTGGGCACGCAATGCGCTCCCTTAGTTTACCAATTGTTTGTAAGGTCCATACACTTGGCTCACTTACCGACATTCATCACGCACAGAGTCTGCTGTATGACCTACAGGTATGCACACCGATATACCTAGGTATTAAAAAATCTTTTTGTATGAAAACATCATGAACGACGTTTTCTTTGAAAAATGTTTGCAGTGACAAAAAAAGTCATTCTGGAAAAGTTCAGGAAAAACGTTTTCTGTAAAAAACCCGCTAGAGCAGATGTTACAGATGTTTTAACAGATGTTATTTTAATTTTATTCCGAATACAGGGGGGGTCAGTTATAAGGTCAGCCATTTGGACCGTTATATGGTCAAGCCAGTTTTTGTTGCACTAAGGTCAAGTCAGATTTTTTTGAGAAGAATGTTTTTGGAAAAATCTTAAGAATCATGTCTTTTACGCTTTTTTTTTTGGATGAATACTGTTTCGCAATGACTTTACCCCTTGTAGTTAACCAAACATAAATCTTATGACGTATTTTTGTGAATTTTTGGTTTTCTTGTAACAAACGACTCATTTTATATAATGTCTGGCCAATCATTTGTCAATAAGTAATACGTTCTTTTCAAGCCTGTTCGATTCCAGAAAGAGGCACGCCATCGCCGACCGGAATTGTGGCCAATGATTTACGCCCGAAAAATAACCGACCGCGTCGAACATGGAATTATGAATGAATTTAAGGCTCATTTCAATGAAAGTAACTTGACCATGATCTAAATGATCAACCTCTCTAGTTGCAATATATCTTCACTGCTGGTAACAATAAAGGATAATTCTTCTGCTTCATATGAATATGCTACCCTCTTATTTCATCCATATTCATAAAGTGAAACCATGCTAGGGAGTACAAGGGGTTAACTCTTGGGTGTCACTGTGTCACGATCGTCACACAACAACCTATTTACCCTCATATCTCATCCAAACGGACTAAAATCAAAAATCGATGATAGACGGGCCAAACCAAATTTCATGGAGAAATTTTCGGTATAAAAATTTGAGAAAATTTGTTATCTGGCGATTTTTTATTACTCTAGATTGATTCGTCATGCTCGAGTACCCCGTAAAACCATCTTTGCAAATAATTTTATCCTTAAAAGGGCGATAACAGGCTTGTGTGATGATCAAAAATTTCATCGGGTTACTTGGCCACAATTTGTAAAGCATGAAGGCGCTATATTTGAATCTCCCCCAAAAATATTTCGTTCTGAATTTTTATTGTTATAAAGGCCATTTTTGAATTTTTCCTGAAGCACGTTATCCCCGAATAACTTTTTTTGCAAATTCTTCGAAAAAATGGCTTTTTTTTTGTCTTTTGTAGAATGCCCGACCTAAAAGTTGTCGAGTTGTTTTGTGGAATCGGTGGGTTTCATCAGGGCTTAATGAAAGCGCAAAAAGACCTGAAGGGTGTTGCGACTGAGCTCGAGTTCCGTGTCCTACACGCCATGGACATCAACAATAATGCGACAAGTGTCTACAAGTTAAATCATCCAAAATCGGACGCATATTGTCAGAATGGGGATATTAATAGTGCGTCGTGGGAGAAAACACAGGGTTATAATACCCTTGTCATGTCCCCACCCTGTCAGCCATTCACTCGAAACGGAAAACAAAAAGATACCGAGGATTCTCGTACAAAGCCTCTTTTAGGCACAGTTGGAAAACTAACAAAAAAAAGAACTTTTTCCCAGCATTAAGGCCTTATTGTGGAAGAAAAATCTGGTTGGTTATAAGGTCAAGTCAGTTTTTTCAAAGTGTATTAAGGTCAAGTCAGTTTTTTTAGAAGAATGCTTTTTAGGATCCCCCTTCTGGTTCCCAAATGGATCGGTGTAGCCAAATAGCAAAGACAGGGAGGGTGGTTATAAGGTCAGTCATTTGGACCCTTATAAGGTCAAGGCAGTTTTTTGTAGTGAGGTGAAGTCAGTTTTTTTGCACTACACAGTCCAGTTTTGGCCTAATGAAAAGTGTGCACACAACGCGACACTTTTTTTTTCTTAAAAAAATCCATTTTGTAAAAAATATATATTATTAATTTCGAAAATAAAGCAAAAGTAGATTTAGTTTAGAAACGGTGATTTTTTTAATTGAGACTTTTTTTGTAGATTTTTTGATCGCCATCAGTGATGGTAGCCGCCTGAGACTTTCGGAGGAAAAAATTTTCAGAGTTTAACGTTCAAACGTTCCAGGTTTACCAAACCAATGGTGGCTAAAAATAAAATCGTCTTCAAAAATTCGTCTCCAAAAACAGCAAAAAAACACTATTTTATACCTTGTAAGGGATTGAGTGATTGTTGTGCACACAACGCGACAGTGTGCGCACAACGTGACAGTGCGCACACAACGCGACAGGTTTTGGCCAAGTGAAAGTGTCGCGTTGTGCGCGCATGGACTGTAAAGTCAAGTCATTTTGTTTGAGAAGCATGCTTTTTAGAAAAAAAAAATAATCATGTCTTTTTACGTTTGTATATTTTTTAGATGAAGACCTCCCCCATCTCGCTGGCACATTTTTTTTCTATAGAAAATTTCTATTAGAAATCATGAATTTTTACTTTTTTTGTATAAATTCATGTCTTTTTGAGTTTTTTTCCCAGCCCAAAGGTGCTATAGAACCATAGGATGGAAATTTTCGCAGATGCTTATAAGGTCAAGACATTTTTCAAAGCGCACTTAGCTAGTCAATTTTCCAACTTTGAGCTAGCCATCATCGAAAAACTGAAAACGATGAAAAAGAAAAATTTGCCGCGTTATATTGTGCTCGAAAATGTGAAGTTTTTCGAACGGAGCGAAACATGTTCCATGCTGTTAACTGCCCTTAAAGAGCGCGGTTTTATTTACCGCCAGTTCTTAGTCTCGCCCACCGATCTCGGCGTGCCCAATCAACGCGTCCGATACTTTCTTATTGCCAAGCGTGGGAAAACAATGAAATTTCATTTTGATTCTTATGTGAAAAATTGGAAACGCAAAAAGGTCGAACCAGTCGCAAAAAAAGCAAAAATGGAGGAAAAAGAGAAAGTTGATGAAAAGGAAAAAAATGATGAAACGGAAAAAAATAATGAAAAAGAGAAAAATGACGAAAACGAGAAAATGGATGAAAAGCCAGATTCTGAGCCGGAACTGCCGGAAAGCGAGAGTGAGGACGAAGATATTAATGAACGATTGCAAACGGTCGAACCTGGTATGCAAGTTTATTTTTAATTTCAGAGGTCCTGATTGAGTTTGGTCTCTATGGGTTTTCTGAAATTTTTTATCACAAGTTATTTCAATTTGTTTGTAAGGGTATACGTATGGGAAGAACGTGTTCTTTTAAAAAGGTGTTTTAACGGTCCTCAATTTTTCGTGGCCCTTTTACCACCACCCTCTGTATAGGGGTCTGATTATAAGGTCTCAATGTTGTAATCGTTATAAGGCCATGTCATTTTTTTTTTGAGAATTTGGCACACTTTTTTATATAAAAATCATGTCTTTATACACTTTTTTTGTATTAACTCATGTCTTTTTCAATTTATGTCTCAGCATTTTAAGGTCTTATGGACCATAAGTTATGGTCGAAAAAATTTAGTCGCTTAAGTTTTTTTCTGATGGTTATAAGGTCAAGTCATTTTTTTTCAAAGTGCATTAATGTCAAGTCAGTTTTTTAGACCTTGACCTTATAACCAGACCACCCTGTAGTAATAATCTGTGAAAAATTAAAACCCACCCCTTTTCTATGTGTTTGACGCCAGAATTTGTCGTGAATTATAAATTCAGTGACGACGAAACACACGGTAGAAATGTATCCCGATATGGACATATTCGTGCGGCATGACGGGGACACCCCAGAAGATCAAATTTTGGGAATAAAATCGTCAGAGCGCGTTCATTCCTTGGAGCGTTATATCCAAGACTTGGACTTTGACGACGAACTTTGGCGTGAAATTTACCAACTGAGTGAGCAACTGACCAGACGATTTATTAATGTACTGGATATCGTCAGGATAAAATCGCATCGGAGCATTTGTTTCACAAAAGTAAGCTTGACCGGTTTATTTTGGAATCAGACGATATTTTTCAATCGTATTATATTTGAAGTGTTAACGTCGTAGAAATACAAGATACAAATATAATTTATTTGGGGGATTGTTTATAAGGTCAAGTCATTTATTGTTGAAAAATGTTTTTTGGGAACAAAGTCTTTAAAATCATGTCTTTTTTTTGGATGGAGACCTCCCCATTTCAACATAAAAGGGTAAATCATGTCTTTTTTAACCAAGGCCCTTTTTTGCTTATAAGGGCAAGTCAGGTCTTTAGACCCTGCTCATAATATGAGCCTCATATAACCAAAAATTTCTGTACTTATGATCTCTTCCCAGATAATACATGTTGTGGATTTGACTAAAATTGTCAGGAAATAATTGTTGGCGGTAGTGGAATTTTTTTATCTGCGTTATATGGTTTTTATATGTGACCTTAAAACCATCCAATAGTATAATTTATAGCGGATACTTATTTTTTGTATTTTTAGGCCTATGGTAAATATGCTCAAGGGACGGGTTCTATGATTGATATGCTTGAAAAAGTTGACCTATCTGAGAAGTCACGCGAACGATTACCGGAAGATTACAAACTGAGATATTTCACCGAGATGGAAGTTGCCGGATTAATGGGTTTCCCGAAAGACTTTAGTTTCCCGCCGGAACTTACAACTAGACAGGTTCAGTTTAAACTCACTGTATGTTGATGTCATAGGTTGGACTTATGATATAATTTTGTATTCAAAAAACGTGATTTTTCGTCTTTGCTTGATATTTTGATATAATCATTGATTTCGAGTTTTTCAACAAAAAACCTTTTGAATTTCTCAGAAAACGATTTTATTTAATTTGTTTCGCGGGGAAAAATTTTTTTATTCGCTTTCTTTGTAAAGCTAGGATGCCAAATTCGCAGTGACAATTCATCAAATAAATACTTTTTTTGAAATACGACAATTTTTGTCTTTTAACCGGTAATTGCCGGTGCTTCCGGTTTCGGTTCCGGTCTGGGATTTTTTCAACAGTTTCCAGTTCCATACCAAAAACCGTTTGTTTTGGGTTTCCCAAAAAAAGTAATTTTTGGGTTGTCTCAAAAAACGACCACAAATATGAATTTGGAAAAAATGAAATTGAATATGGTTTTTAAGAGATACGCCATGTTGGGAAATTCACTTAACGTTGGTGTTGCAGCGATGATGATCAAGCTAATGGTCCTTGGCGACGATGAAGTTAAACTTTCAAAAGAAGAATTAGAAGAATTTAACCGTTTAAAATCACAGTTCCAATAACTGCCAATAAATGTGTGTTTGTTCATGACAACCTTTACGGAAATCCAGTTTGGCGAATTTGCAAACGATATAAAAACTTCGTAATCTTCGCAAAGTTTAATATTGGGCTACGCCAAAGTCTATTTTCTTGATTGAGTTTTTTATTTAAATTACAGTCCTGGGCCTTTTCACGACTACCAAAACAAACAAAACAGCTTAGCTATAAATACCCGAACGGTAGGAAAAAAAAAAGTTAAATTACCAAGCTATGGACCATAGGCCCTATGGTTTAAACCGGAATTCGTTGTAAAATCTGAAATTGTGTCCGTTTTTTGCATTTTATTTTTCTGGCTTATAACCATGTTTTTAAAAAGTTTTTTCCTTATACAAAAAAGCCTGTTTAAGAGCGTACAAAAAATGTTTATGCTTCAGGGGCCAGTACTGTAAATTAGGAGATTTACAGCAAGGTGAAAATACAGTCCTTAACCATTTATCGGACGCTTAAAATAGGGTCCTTCTAATAGAAAAATGACCTCTTTTGTGACGATGCTCATTTATCGGACGCTATTTTCGAGAACCGAAAACGTCCGATAAATGGTTAAGGACTGTATTATGTTTTAAACATGCGCATGGCATATTGAAAGGCGAATATAAAGTGAAGTCTGCAAATATACTGAATGGGGTAAAATAATGTGCTTCTCGCTTTCTCAAACTTTGTATTATAATTGGCTTAAAAACTAGAGAAGCGCGTTGTTATACCTCATACTGTAAATCTTTTTTGTTAAGTTTTTCTTGATTTATAAATAAACATTTAGTTGTTTTTTTTTTCTCTGAATGAATCACTAGCCATAATTTTTATTCACGGCTCTTGCCTCATACAGAGAGTTCTATACGGAATAAAAAGGTTAACATTCGGTAGTTGGATATGAATTGGAATCCTCCGCCACCACGTGATCCACGTCTGCCTATTGGTGACAGGTACGGTATTGTAAAAATCACCTTCGACGATTATTGTACACTAAATTTTAGTCAGAATCCGCACATCTATAATAGCAGTGAGCATTTTTCGCAATTGGATCTTCAAAATTTCTCTTACAGATCTCCTTATGACCGTGGTTTTCGGCAAAATACGAGCGTTCATTTCAGGTGGGTTGATAAAAAAAGTTATGGTCAACCATAAACAATTCAGCCACATACTGTGTGGTCCAACAATGAATCAACCAGCGAAAATTTGTACACGCATTTTTTTATGCTGAAACAATATAAAACTGCGCGCAAAAATTTCCCATAACTGATTCATTGTTGGATCCCGTAGTATATATATATATATTTAGGGTTCGGCAAATGACTTTTGGCACAAGGCTTGGATTGGCTTTTTGTAAGCTAAGCCAAGCCAATTTTTTGAAGGGAATAAAAGCCAAGTCAAGCCAAAAAAATTTGAGGATATAAAAATCCAAGCCAAATTTTTTTGAGAATGTAAAGAGCCGAGCCTAGCCGAAATGTTTCGAGAGGGGAAACAGTCAAGCCAAGCTAAGCTAATGAAAATGCCTGGCTTTGCCGAGCCCTGCATATATTGACTCGCAAAGCGGGGGCAAAATATGCGGGATAAGCTACCGGGTGAGTCAAGAAACAAATTGGGCAAAATTTCCTGTTCTAATTACTGCTGAGTAAAGTCTCATGAAAATCGGCTGCGTGTTTCTAGTATACCGTGTCGGCATATTTTAAAATGATATTGACCAATAGGAGCACCCCATTGCAAGAAAAAAAAGAAAATTGCTTTATTCTAGAAACGCTCAGCCGATTTTCATGAGGCTAAACCTGTAGCTAAAAAACTAGAAAAAGGGCATACAGTCAAGCAATGTATGCCGCATACATTGCTTGACTTGCTGTATGCCACATAAAATAAAATAAACCAATTCAACCCGTTTCATAAGTGATATAAGTTCATTGGCGCCATCAGATGATTCTCGATTTGGAGAAAATATGGAGCTCGAAGTCGATAAAATCAATATGTCGGACAGATCATTCGAGTACGTATGCATAATTCAATTTGCATATATTCAACTTAGTGGACAAATTTCGGGCTAATTATTGTAATATTGACTACTTGGTATTTATTATTTCGCTTTTTTGTACTTGAACTCATCATGATCCCTTTACCTCAAGTGAACTGTATGTATACAATACGGTAAAGCTAAAAATAGATGTTGATGTTTAAACTTATCAACCGTACCGTCCTTACTTTTTTACTAAATAAAAAACCGTTTGAAACATTACAGGAAATCATAAACTAAAAACGCAGAAAAAAGTTGTATTCAATGTCACATGATATCGGAAGCAGACCAATTAGAAGCCGCATAGAAAAAGAGGAGAGCGAATAATTTTACCCCCAAATTAGATAGACACTTTTCAGATAGATTTTTTTATCTTATTGCGGTTGAGTCCGTAAGTAGTTTTTTAAATGTTATACAGTCCGTACTCCTTTTTTGGACGTTTTCGGCCAAAATGGGGCCATTCTAATAGAAAAAGGATCCTTTTCAGGACGATATTTTCGAGAACCGAAAAAGGAGTACGGACTGTAGACTATAACTTATGGACTGGCTAAACCGTAAAATTTTGAGTTTTCCGTTTAAGGACCGTACATACAAGTTGTTTACTTTATAAAAACGTTCTAGATCATCGCAATCGTTAAAGCGCGTTTTTCCTTTTTTGTTTATTTTCTCTTTTATTTGAGAACATAACATTTTACATTTCACTCGTCCTTCGTCGTTTCGACGCCCTTTTAGATTTTTTTATTGTTTTTACTGAGATATTAGTAATGGATGTGGACGTTATTAATTTGCAGTGGTGAGTCAATTTTTGTGCGATGAAAGATGATTTATGAAGGACCCCATAATATGGGGCCATATCTCATATTTGTCCGCTTGAAAACCCATATTTCCGATGCGACACGACCAAATAGGATCCAGATTTGATTTCTAAGCCAAAAATAGGCTAAACAGTAAATTTTTGAAGACGATTGGGAGGTTTTGTCGAAAGTTGTTATTTTCAAAATGGCAGACTGCGGCATTACAACTTTTTCGTAAAATTTTTAAAAATACTTTTGATTATTTAAATGAATCATCAAAATAGTCTTGATGGTCCAGGTAAACGTTACGGAAAGTTTCACTACATTTTTATTTGTAAATCTATTCAAAAAAAAAACATTTTATCGAAAAATACCCATTTTTTGCATCGNCGCTTTTTTATTTTTTTCGTAGGTTTTGAGATAATCATTTTATGTTTTGCTTATTTTATTAAACAATCCAATAAGAAGAGACGCACGGTTGGAATTTTCGATATTTCAATTTTGTCATAGCTTTTGAAGGTCCTTTAGGTCAACGATTTTGCCATTTTTGGGGATTTTTTTTGGGTTTTTGTCAATATTTTTTGTTGTGATAATTTTGAAGGAAAATGAAAACCGTACGTCGCTTCATTTTTTTAATACAAACCATTTTATCACCAAACGAATGAAATATTTTCAAAATTGTAGAACTAGAAAGGTTTCTTATTTGGACTTTTTGACAAATTCATTGCCACGTGGGGGGTCGGTCTATGTTGCGCTTAGTACCATTAAACGATGCGCTGAACGATTTTCTATTAAAAACATCTTAGTATATTAAATTCCATTAGATAGATCGCCCAGGATACTGTTTTTTCCATCAGGACCTTTTTGTAAACAAAGGGTATGTACGGTCCTTAATTTAAAAACTATCAAATAACTATAGATTGTCAAATGCATCTATGCGATCAAATTTTCATTCTTCACAAATGCGAAACTACAGTAACCAATCACACTGCTTACCTTCGTTAACCCATCGCGGCAATCACAATCAGGCTGCGAGGGCGCGACGTCGTAGGAATCGTATAAAATATGGTAGGATATTTTCCAGTTTAAATAGTATTATGAACCTTGACCTTATGGCCAACACCCTGTGCATGGTGTCACGTTTGTCAGACAAGTTATTTCAGAAGTAATCGACTTGACTCAGCATGATGATGAAGATGAGCAGTATACTGAGCTTCAATCAAATAGTGTCGAAAGTTTTCAAGCGGATCCTTTGACAAGTTTATCAAACATAGACAGCTCAATGAACCCTGATTACGGACTAGATAGCAGGGATCGAAATTGTTACCAGAAAACATACGAACCATGACCAGATCAGGACACCGCAGTTTTTTCACAACATTTTTGAAAATTCACTGAATTTTTTTCTTGGAACGAGATTTTCTTTGAAAACCGCGATACCCACTGTGGGCAGCCCACATCAGGACAGGGACAGGTGGCAAATAAATCCAAAATAAGGCTAAATTTTGATCTCCACTAGATAGTGTCATGCAGTCGCGTAATTTCAATAACGTACTGCGTGGAAATGGCAATGAGCTCCGTATTACAATCGTTACGGTCAAAGTTGAGATCAATTATGCAACGGTGTATCTTACTGACCCTTTAAAGCTAAAACAAAAATATTTGCCGAAGGTCGGTTTAGATATCATTATTTAAAAAAAATAATCAACTTTAACTCTACAACTCTAAATTTGAATGTCAAAATTTTGTGACTTTCTCTTTTCTAAAAGTCAAAATATAAACGTCGCCACTAATTTTACGAAGCTTATATGGAAAAATCTGGATGAATGTGGGTCTACTTGAAATCGCCACACTTTTTTCGAGCCCGCTATAGAAAGGAGAGCGCGCGCCTCTCTCTCTCTTTGAGGCGCGCCACTTTAGGGCTATGTTTGCAATTCTATGTCTCGAGAATCTATCGAGTTTTTACATTTTTGATTTTGCGAAATACACAAGTTGTACCTTTATCTTTCATTTTGTACAATAAAAAGACACGTGTATTGCGCAATATGTTTGAGTTATGTAATCCTTATTTTTCATTATCTTTCATCGCCTACGTAATTTCAACCATACGCCTACACAATGTGCGTTTATCTTTCATTTTTGGCCCTATTTTCCGTTATCGTTTGTTATTTTAGCCATGGTTTGCAAAAGATAAAGGTACAACTGGTGTAGTGGCCTCAAAAGATAGGGCTCTAAAAGCTTGTACATTAACCTAGATAGGAACAACGTCAAAACCAATGGTAAGGGATACGCATAGGCGATGTGGACTTGCGTACAAATGATATCATTTTATTATCAGATGTTACGGTCAAGGTAAATACACAGATGATTCTAAAATTTTATCTTTAACCAAATATCGAACCGTCAAATTTACCGTATTATCTGGCCGAAATTCCCGTTCGTTCTCTTATCCGGCCGGAATTTTGAGCAATAATTTTCGGGGAACTCCTATCTTTATACCGTAGGGGGACGCTCTGACTGCCACGCTGACGTCATAATAGCGTTACAAATCATAGGAAGAATGCTCGAAGCCTGGCAGTCTGAGCGTCCCCATACGATATGTGCAGTTATCTGGCCATTATTGCGTAACAAAACGTTTTTTGAACAAAAATGTTGGCCAGATAAGTGCGGGGATGTATAACTCATTTAAGGGCCCTTTGAAAAAACTAGCGCAGTTAATGATTGTACTGTTGTATAGGTTGTATAGGTTTTTTATAGATTGTGAATGAAAGACATCGAAAATTATCAAAAGGCAAGAAGAAGCTTTGTTTCTTTATTACAAGCGATAATATTATCTTGAACTCGCGTCACCAACCTTTTAATTGGAAAGATGACCGGCAATATGTTAATAATGAAATGGAGTTAATGGCCACAAAGTACAAAGCGCGTCTCGTACATTCAGGATCAGATTATGAAAAGTTTCTAATGACAAGATCAGTTGAAAAGTCGAACAAATTTCGTATCAGTCTTATTTTAAAAATCATGTGTGTTGGTTATCCGAAAGTTCAAATGCAACCCAGTTCACCCATTTTAACTCAAAGAGACCCATTAGTCCAAATTTGAACAAAACGCCCTAAATGGGCCAAAACTGGTACCAGAGTTGGAAACCAGACTCAATCGAAAATCGCTGAAACACGGGTCTATAGTTAAATTTTATGAGAAAAAAATAACATGGTCACAAAAGCATTTTGGAGCCTTACGGAGTATATGTCACTGTGGACCCTTGGGATATTTTCTTGAAAAAAATTATTAACATTTATTTTCATTTTTCTTGAATATTTTTTGAAATGAGACTAAAAAGCATCTTCTCGAGAACAATCAATGACAATAATTGATTGGGGCAGATTTGATCGCCATTTGGTCGCTAACGTATGAATTGGCGACCAA
>SCLG01000584.1:15977-29591 GCA_004367875.1 Oikopleura albicans | reverse complement strand
AATCGAGAAAATTTTTTTTGGGCTTTAAAATAATCTAAAAGCGTCCATATGCACGTATATTAAGCAAATATCGTTAAATAAATACAGTTGGCATCTGTATTTTTCAGTTTCTTCTCAGTTACAAGTCTACAAAATTGTCCAAAAATGACGAAATAGCGGATGTTGTCATTTTTTTTTGCTTGAAGAAGAGTCGCTTTTGTGACTCTGTATTTTCTGCTCTGAAAGTAATGACTCATTACTAATGAGTTTTTTGAGGGAATTTTTTTTGTCAACACACAAAACAAAGTTGACGGTAACCTCTAACTGGCTTATCAGCATACCATGCATATCTAAATATTTTGACTAAAATGTCACTTAAAAAAAGGAAACTCGTGGGAATTTTTCTTCACAAAAGAAAAAAAAACTGATATCCTTGAACAATCTTGATAAGAGAAATTCATTTTGATAAGAAAGCAGTCCAACTTGTATCGAATCTATTTGAGGGGATAACGATAGCTTTCAGGGAATCTAGTTTTTTTGTCACTTATGTCACTCATGTGTATTTATTAAGTTAAACGAAATGCAAATATATAAGTACCCAATTTCTAACCGGACATATAAAATGACTCGAGAAATTCATATTGGAATCAGATCAAACTTTTCTTTTACAGGTCAAATATTTGCAAATATAACTGGACAAAAACCATTGCATAATATAAAAGTGACTATAAGAGTTAAAATAGGAGACACAATTTATACTAATCGGGTCCCTTTGGGTGCCATAAGTACAGTACACTACTGAGTCTCATTCTATCATTTTTCTACTCGCCATTTTTTTTCAATGGTGTCCTCTAGAAAAAGAAAAAAAACACCGAGTTTTTATGTGAAATGGAGAGTGCAAAATGAAAAATTGAGTTAAAAGGGTATCACAATGTTGACCGACATCCAATAGTTATAAAATGTTTTTGATGGTTATTTAATTTTATAATAATTAAAATATTTTAAATTAATAAATTATATAATTTAAAAATCTTATTTTAGCTTATAATAATTAATTTAATTTTAATCAAATTTATTCTTGAATAATTTAATTGGAACTATAATATAAAATCGTATTTTAGCTTATAATAATTAATTTTATTTTAAGCCTTTTTTAAATAATTTAATTGGAATTAAAAATGAATAACATTAAAATTTTAATTTTATAAAATTCACTTATAAAAAGTAAAAATTAAAAAACGTCCGTTATCGATCACGTGTACCTATTTTGTGCGCGTCAATGTTGTGATAGTGACTGTGACGGCCAGAGCACATGAAATTGGGTTTGAACACTCTAGGGCGCCCCACTCCATTTCACGTCAGGCCACGCAAACACCACATAATTTTTTTTTTCTCATTTTTTTTTTCTACTTTTCTCAATATTTTGAAGGCATTATATTTTTTTTTTCGCCATCCGCCCCCGCCGTCGCCCGAGCGCTGAAAAAAAAACATACTCGTTTTTTTTTTGCGACTACGATATCTTGCACAACAATAAAAAAAAACATGAGCGGGAATTTTTATTGAGATTTTTTTTTTTCATAAATAAAGAACAAAAAACAAGACTATATGAAACTGAGAGTAAATAAATAGAGAGAAACATAAAAAAGCGAAGAAAAAAAAATTGTCGAATTATGTCGAATTCACTTTCGACCTCGATAGAGTCGACCTTGGATGAAGATCAAGTTCACTATCTTTGTCGAGGGCAGTTTTGTACCATTCATTCCGTTGATCTTGGAGGTAAGCAGTTAATTTTAAGTATACCCTTTTTTTAACGTGGGCTGACTCAGCGATGATGAGAGGAAAAAAAAGTGATTATTTTTATAGACATTTTTAAGGACCCGTGCTCACTGGTGTTGATTACAAAATAATTTTATAAAATTTAATTCTTATTGGACGAAAACAAAACTTTATACGAACAGAAAACGATCAAATTTTAAGTACTTTTTATGTTATGTTCGTTGAATGAGTCATCGATGATAAAATAAGTACGAACAAGTACTTGTTTATTTGTATAGACAGAATTTAAGGACCCGTCAAAACGATTGTTTCTTTACTGAGGAGTGTGATGTGTAAGATTTGTCTTTGTTTATAAAATAATCATTTTTGAAATCGACAAAATAGTTCTCAAAAGTTAGAAAACTCAAAATTGCAAAAATTGAAACAACGGTAGTTGATTGGCCCAAAGAGCCCTTTTCGATTTTTTATGATGTCAACAATAAGTTTGAATGGTCCTTAATAGCTGTTAGATTGTTATTATATTTACACCATGTAAAACACGTTTTCGTAAAATAAATATGTTTTTTCAAAAACTTTGAAGAAATGATTTTTTTGTTTACAGAGTCCATTGATGACCTATCATGATTTGGCCACATGTGGTTTACGACATTTACTTTATGTATGCGTTAAAATTTAGTGAGGGTTGAGTCATGAAATGAATCCGTAATCTTATAATGATTCCCAAGCGCATGAACACCCATAATCACGGTCTGCATTTTTTATATTCACGTTAAATGTGTCTGAATCTTTTGGTTATAAGGTCAGTCATATTTTTTTTCATTTTGATTTACTGCGAGATGTGGTTATAAGGTCTTTTGGGAAAAGAGCCCTCCCACGCTGACCCATTTTTTCTATAAAAATAATGTATTTTCACACTTTTCTTTGCCCTAAGGTCTAGTCTTTTTTTGAAAAATGTTTTAAGGTCAATTGATTATATTTTTGGGGTAACGTTTCATTTTCACCGCTTAATTGAAACGACTATGTGCTGTGGTTAACTAATGAACTGAAATTACACTAGAGGGTAATAATCTCATTGAATCTAATTTTAAGTGTCGCTTATTTGTAGTCACTTAAAATACTAAATAGTATAAGTATTTCTTTGATTATATCATTTGTGTGTTTTACAACATTTAACCCCTAAGTCCTTAATTATGAGTATTTTTCCTGGTGGTCCATGGACCATGGTACAGGGGAGTAAGGTTATAAGGTCTCAAGTTGTCAAGTCAGTTTTTTGCACTAAGGTCAAATCAGTTTTTTGACAATCATGCTTTTTGGAAAAAAAATCTTGAAAATCATGTCTTTTTACGCTTTTTTTTTGTCGATGAAGACCTCCCCCAGCTAGCACATTTTTTTTCTTTAGAAATCTGGTCTTTTTACACTTTTTCTCCATAAAATCATGTCTTTTTGAACTTTTTTTCACATCCCTAAGGTCTCATGGAAATTTTGTTCAGATGGTTATAAGGTCAAGTCAGTACCATTGTACGACATAATTACAATAAGTAAATTAATTGGGGCCATAAGTGTGTTCTGGGACTAAAATTAGGTATTTATTCATCTGGCCGCTAAAACAAATTGACGGAAAGTGCGCTAAAAAACGTCCTATTGTGGTTAGGGCATGCTGAGTAAAATAGAAACAGATACATTAAACAGTTCTATTAAATAGAAATTGGCACGAAGTTGAATTAATTATATCCGGTATAAAGCAAAATTACATCACAGTGGGAATAATTCTTTTTTCCCCTTTGTTTACTCTTTTTGTTATTTTTTGCTGAGAATATTTTTTTTATATTTGCTTTATTTGTTTTCCTTTTTTCAATATTATCAGTAATTCTATTGTGCCTCTTTTTATATTATTTTTATTTTGATTAACAAAAAATGCTTTAAAAAAGTTTAGTGAAGATGCCACATTTTTTTTTATCTTGAAACAGCTCAAACCGCAATTTTATGTTGTTATATAAAGTTTTTTTTTTAACTTTTCCTCCAAAAAAGATAAAAAATTATCTTCTTTGACATTTTTTTTATATTTTTATAATAAAAATTGTCAAAAGTCACTCTTTTACTTTTTTTTTTGCTTAGCTATTTTTTTAACAACTATCATATGAAAAGTTCTAGTTAAGGACCTTATAATTTTAAGGTCATTATGTTTTTGGCATAATCTCTATTTTATTATATATATCTTTTTTAAGGATGGGTAGGTAGATTTGTTTACTACTTAAAACTGAAAACCAGAAAAAAACATTTTAGTAATATTTTGCCTTGTTTTATCGATTGGTTAAGGTTTTAGTGCAATTCTGAAGTACAATCAAGTTCAAATTTATGAAAGTTCTAGAAAAAAATGACGGTCTAAAAATACGTTCAAAATCAAAAATGAAAAAAATCACTCATCCAATTTAATAAAATATGCTATTATAAAATTCTTGAATCACTTTAATTTNTTATATTTTTATAATAAAAATTGTCAAAAGTCACTTTTTGACCGCCTGGCAATTTTTTAAATAACTATCACACGAAAATTTCTAGTTGAGGACCTTTTAATTTTAAGGTCATTATGTTTTTGGCATCATCTTAATTGGTATAAAGTACAAAATTATTTTTTTTTATATATTAATATGGTGATTATAGGCTATTTCTACAGTTAAGTGATTATGGTACATGCAATTTTTGTACTAAGAATGACCAACAACCAACCGGTTAAAACCCCAAAAACAGATATTTTATTTTTTTCGGTGTTATGCACCAACTTAAAGATCCTTAACCGCGATTTTCGTAATTTAAGCTCACAACAGAAGAACAGTACGCAAACTCTACTTAAATTACGAATATCTTTTAAGGACCGTTAAGCTGGTGTGCGCTGACCCGATCAACATAAACTTTTTGTAGTTTTTGGTGGTTGTCCTTTAAACCGGTTGATTTTTGTCTATTATAAGAACGAAAATTAGATGAGCGTGATCAGTTTCCTTTAGAAATTTACTAAAGATTTTAACTCCCAGGGGGAAGTGCGTGTATATAGACACGCACCTTGTTGTTTTCGTCGATTTAAGGCAGATGGAGGCCCCGTACCACAAAACGGGTATTGCTGATCCCCCTCAACTTTTTGCGAAAATTCGATTGACGGTGTTTTTTGCGTGGGTTTGAGATTTCAAACAGCTCTCTAGGGGGCCCTGGTGGCCCAAATCAATTTCTGAATAATCAGATCGACGTAGTTTGACGAGCTCTACAACTTGGCTTTACCAGTTTTTTTTGAATTCTTGTGATTTTTTTATTGTTATATTTACACACATTTCCCCCTACNTTCTAGGGCAACAGTTATGGTCTCAAAAATGTTTTCATGTGATGCATCCCACATTTACACATTAGACACAACAAAAAACAAAGAAATTCATGGTGTAGAACATTTTTTATAGCTGTTTCCCCTGCAGTAAAGTTTGTAAACAATGCTACCTACCCATCCTTAAAATTATATCTTAATTATTTTTTTATATTAATATGGTGATTATAGGCTGTTTCTACAAGTTAAGTGATTATGGTACATGCAATTTTTGTCCTAAGAATGACCAAAAATCAACAGTTAAAAGAAAAACACCAAAAACAGATATTTTTTTTTGGTGTGATGCACCAACTTAAAGGTCCTTCACCGCGATTTTCGTAATTTAAGCTCACAACAGAAGTACAGTACGCAAACTCTACTTAAATTACGAATATCTTTTAAGGACCGTTAAGCTGGTGTGCACTGACCCGATCAACATAAAAATTTTTGTAGTTTTTGGTGGTTGTCCTTTAAACCGGTTGATTTTTGTCTATCATAAGAACGAAAATTAGATGAGCGTGATCAGTTACCTTTAGAAATTTACTAAAGATTTTAACTCCCAGGGGAATTACATTTATTATATACACGCACGTATATAGACACGCACCTTGTTGTTTTCGTCGATTTAAGGCATATGGAGGCCCCGTACGACAAAACGGGTATTGCTGACCCCCCTCAACTTTTTGCGAAAAATCGATTGACGGTGTTTTTGCGTAGGTTGGAGATTTCAAACAGCTCTCTAGGGGGCCCTGGTGGCCCAAATCAATTTCTGAATAATCAGATCGACGTAGTTTGACAAGCTCTACAACTTGGCTTTACCAGTTTTTTTTTGAATTATTGCGAATTATTGTGAATTTTTTTATGTTTATTTACACATATTTTCCCCCTACGGGTTCCCAAAAACATCTTCCTCCTGAGAGTTAAACATCGGTTCGTGCTCAGCTATATATTGATATTGAATAAGACGTGCATTATTTTCAGGTACACTACATGTGATCCCGGGGGATTTGGAAATTACAGATTCCGACGCGCCGTACGTCAACTCGTCGATTTGTATTATTCTTGGCAGCGGTTCGGACCATCGAATATTTATTTCGGATTGCAATATTCAACGATTACCAGTCGAAGGGCTCTATATGATTCAGGAGAGTCGCTGGAATCGTCTATACAGGTTTGTCCCCACCACCCCCTTTTTACATGTACAAATAATGTTTTTCCACTTTGAAATATTTATAACGACTTCCGGCACTACCTTCCTCTTTTATTGATTATTCTATTGTAGGGCTATTTGAACCGATTTGGGTTTGACTTTTTTTTCATCTAATTTTCGATGAATTATTCGTTTTAGACAAACGAACATCCGCTTTTAATTGACCCGTATTATTAATAATTTTGAATTTTGTAAATTGACGCTAGTATACTATAGTACCTGGTAAATATTGTATTATACCTTTTGGGCTCTGCTTTTATTCCGAGATTGGCGTATGGCAGACTAGGCTAGTACCCCGTTTTCCAAAACTAGAAAGTTTTCTGGTTAATTTTTGTGTTATTCATAGTGACCCTAATTATGAGATTGATTTTTTTTATCTGATGACGTTTTTTTATCTTGTGGACATGTAACGCGTTTTTAACTTCAATTTGCGTCAACGTAGGTTGAAACAAAAATGAATGATTAGCTTTTACAGTATGCGGATCAAATTTCGGACCAAACCGGGCTATTTTATTGTATATCCTGACGAAGGGTGAAACTTCAGAAAGATTCAACCTACGTTGACGCAAATTCAACTTAAAAACGCTTTATAATTTGGATAATAGAATTTTATTACTACTACTACGCGTAGTACTACCGTAGCTACGGTTCGAATCATTTTTTGCGTGGGTCGGGTCGATTTCATCATGCCAGCACTTTAGTTATTCGTTTTTTATTTGAAGAAAATGCAACCGGTATTATTAACGGTACCGTATCTACCTTTTCGCGACATTTCGGTTGAACCTTAAAAAAAATACACACTACAGTAATAGTAAAGAAGCTCCTAATTGCCAGAACATTGTCCCTTTTGCTTATTTACCCCATAATACTGCAAGTAATCCTGGTTCATAAATTTGTAATATAATTAGTTGCCTTTTTTCTGAGACTTAACATACGGCCACATAATATTATGACGCGTAGTTAAATCAGCTGTTTCGTGAGCGGGTAATTGGGGCGTCCATTTCACTCATTCATAATGTGCAAATAGAGAAAAACAAAATATCCCTTAGTTTGTTCTTTTTCGCGCTCGTCTTTCATCTCGCCGTCAATTTCAAATGTTTGCATTTTTTCTTTCTTTTTTGAATTTTCGGTATCATAAAAAAGTCGAAAACGATGAAAATGAATCCATGTTAGACGGCCTAATCACTTGAGGTCAGGACTATAAAATCATTATATGACCAATGGGCAGGATGAGTAATTTTTGATTTTTGGAGAATTATTTCTCTAGAATTGATTTCGTCAAAAACGGGAACTCACGTTGAACGCGCGTAATCTAGAAATCTGAAAAAAAAAATATGAAAAAACCTTTTGAACTACATGATTTTATTTATTCTTATACCAAACGATAAAACATACTGCATATTTTTCATATATTTTGTTTACGGAAGTTAACAAAACGTTGGAGAAAAAAAGGTGTTAACTTGTATGACTTTTGTTATCTTCAAGGAATTTTGTTAACTTTTGTAGCATTTGTAGACAATGCGTCAACTAAAACTGGAAAAATGACGCGAACCGACTGTTAACTTCCATGAATTTTGTTATCTTCGGGACATTTTGTTAACTTAAGGGGCGTTAACTTCCGTAGTCAGGCGGTGTATTTAAAAAAATGAATAAAACAACGGTTAAAGTCAAATAGAGTTTCCGAATACTTGTGTTTCAACTAATACTTTCAGGGTCGAGTTCAAAGCTGGTGGGATCGGCGACGTTGAAGAGTTTGAAAATATTTGTACGGTTTATGCGCAGTCTTTTGATAAAATAAAGTCACGAGTGAAGAAAGAGCAGATCACGGCGGGCATGATCAGGACCGGGATCACCCACAGAGTACACTGAGACTTTGATCGGCAAAAAAAGAGACCAAAGATTAGATTATTGATTGACGTTCTATGGGAGAGACAAAAATCAATATTATTAAGGGTTACTTAGCTTTGATAATGTCGCTATTTTATCCAAAAATGACCGTTGAGAAAAATAGCATTAATTATTCGGTGAATTTAAAATGGGTCACACGCTAGACATGTATATGATTTTTTCTAGTTTTCATATATATATAAGGTGATATATACTGCTACATACTGCTACAACGGAACATTTTTAAGCAAAGGCGGTGAAGGGCATTTTTGGTCGCCAAAAAACTAGTTTTTGCTATTTTCGGGACCACAATTTGGTCGCCAAGCCACCCAAAATACAATTGTTAGCGACCACAAATGATCACCAAAATACCCCACTGTAGGACCCTTAAGAGATTCACTTTTGTCTGCAAAATTAAGTTTTTTTTTGGAAAAATTATTTATATTATATTTTAACCACCCCATAAATTGCCGTTTTGAAAAAAGCAAATTACAAATTGCCACAATTTCTACGATATCACGCTCTTATAACTTTATACCGATAACCTTTTATTTTATTAACTCATTCTATATATTTAAGACAAGAGTTATGGTTTTTGTGAGTGAATATAAAAAAATGGGAGATAAAGATTTCTATTTGCTAACGCATAATTAATTCCCGAAAAAATATTCCTGGAAATTATAGTCTGGAAACACGCCAGCACAATGCTATTTTTTCATAGTTTATATATTTTATTTTGTTTATTCAGAAGGCATTCATTTGTAACGATGCATAGATGAAAAATAATTACTAGGTTCTTTCCAATTATGATTCAGGGGTCAAATAAGATTTTTTTTACAAGAAATTCGGATTTTTTTCATTACGAGAATGTACTCTTTGTTGTCATTGAAAATTTTTGAGGCGAGAAACGTTTGACATATTCATGCTTTAAAGGTATTTATGACTTAAAATGATGATTAATGATTTTTGATCATGAACATCTTTAAAATATGAATATGTGTAACGTTTCTCGCTTTAGAAAATTTTCAATAACTATAAAGAGAACCTCCTTACAATAAAACAATCATCTTATTATTATCAACAAAAAAAAATCACGAATTTCTCAGCAAAAAATCTCCGTTTTGTGATTCGCCATAAGTCCATAAAAGGTTTTGACAAAAAAAAACAAGTTCCTAACCTCCTTAGGTTGGTCCATTTGGATCGTTTAACCTCATTATGGGCGCTATTTTCGAGAACTAAAAAACGGCTATAATTGCGTCCTTAAAATCGATGAAAAATCTATTTAAGGTCGAACTACATTTTGGATTGTGACTACCTTTTTTGTGTAGCTATAACGTCGGACTAATTGGCCAGTGATTATAGTGTATTTTATTAAAAACCTAGTGCCAAAAATTATTATATCTCAAAAACGGAACCTGGTGCCAACAAATTTTTTATTATATCTCAAAACTAAGGTGTATATTGTATACAATGTGTAAATAATTATATTTCTAAATATTTATTATACGTTTTTTTTCATGAATAGAGATCACACCTATTCATAGGGTCGTAACGACGAAATGCAATCAACCGAGTCACAAACCAAATACTAAAAAAATATTATTAAAAAAACTCTTGAAAAAAGTACCGATAGATTGGAACGAGTAGGGAGTTTACGACTCATCGATTCGAATAATACAAAACCAGCCTCGTCTTTTTTTATTTGATTGATTAAAAATCAAAAAAAAATCAGTGTAATGTTAAATGTACCGGGACGCGGAAAATCCCCTTTTATCAACCTCATTTTTTGTCGCCCATCAATCTTCCGATTCCGCCCGAAAATTTAATTTGTTAAAAATGGGGTAAAAATAACCTTAAAACAATAAAAATGGCCTTGTTGAGTTAAATGAGACACCAATAATTCGTGGAATTAATCCCCGTGGTGAAATTGTGGGTGTTAGTTTGATATTGGTGGATTGTAATAACACTTATAAAATTAACAAAAAGTTGCCGGCTAAATGAACAATCTGGATTACCCATTATACGGAAAGAACCCAAAATTGATTGATTTTTTTTTTGGGCCAAGTTAAGGCCATGATTTCAATTAGACTGGATCTCTTTGGTGAAATGTTCACTATTAAAAAAATGTGCCTATATAACTGTAGTAAAATGCACTTTAATTCGGAAAAGTATTTTATCAACCGAAAGACCTTATAGTTGTAGTTGACTATTACAGTCCACGGTCCATTAACGGAAAGATTTTTATAATCATACAAATACACAAATTGCGCTAGCTAAAAAACGGGTGGCTAATTAGGGAGGTCTATTTGCTCTACTAGTTTTTTGTAGTATGGTGAAATTTTTTTAGGGTAAATCAAATGGGCTTTTTAATCCATTTGCTCAAATTTAGAACAAATGGGTTTAAAAAGAGTGGTCGCTAAATTCTTTTAGAAACGACTTGGCGACCAATTTTGTGGTCGCCAAAACCAGCTAAAATATATGTTTGTTAGCGACCCCAATTGGTCGCCAAAATAACCTTTACCATTAAGGGGACGAGGGCTTTATACGTGAAACACAAATAATCTTTGCATTAACTATTTTCAAGAGCGTATGTGAGTTCCCCGCCAAATCATAATTAGTGGTAAATCCCCGCATAGCAATAAAGATTCACCCCAGACGATGCGCAAGCGTCTCGGCGAAACGTTTAGTGCCTTTCGGAAGCGAGTTCGCCCGGTTTCGGACGCCTTTGTAAATCTAAAGAAGCGCTCAAATGCTAAACTGACAAAATCCACCGAAAATTTGGCCCGTGGATTACAGTTTAACTTCCTGCGCAATCATGGCGGGAATCGGGTCGAGAATGTGGACGTATCCTTTGAGTCCTGCACCAAGGAAGATATTCGGGATCAAATTGACAAAATTGAGAAAGAAGATAACGCTTTACGGGAAATGCACGACCTGTATAGGTAAGCTTACAAATTGGGTACAGCGGAGCCGCCAAGGGCTTGTCAAGTCAGGGCCGGTTTTGAAAGAAATGAATTTACGTAACGTAAGACGCCTTTATAACATATAAGGTGGGGTGTGGTCCAAATAATTACCTTTGTCTGATGACAGAGAAAATTTTTACACGCATTTTTTATGCGCAAACAATATAAAACTGCGTGTGGAAATTTTCCCTAGCTCGTTCATTGCTCAGTATTTTAGCAACGATTTTAGCACGCTTTTTACCACAAATGTCCGAAAAGTGGCACATCATTTCTTGTTTTTTTGTCTTTTGATTGTTTACAAAGAGTGTTAAAAAGTATTAATTTGTCCAAAAAAACGCCGGAATAGCGCAGGGACTAACGCACATTGATTTTATTTTTCACCTTCATAACCATGTTACATGGTCCTGGTTGTTTTAATTATTTGAAAAATCAGATTGAAGTCCCATATACAAAACTGTGATGTTCGGCATCATAGGAGTTAAGAATAATTTCTTTTGAACTGTTATAAACTTCAATCAACATAACGTGACATAGGGGAATAAAAATAAGTCAACCTTTATAGACCTGTCATGTTTGAAGGTAGTAGAATGTGACAAAGACGACCATTAATTAGGGTCTAAACAATAATATAAAAATATGAATGTAGGTCCACGAAGTTCAAGCGACATTTTGTATAAATTATCCCCAATTAGGACTATTTTTAACATCAAATAAGTTGATTTGAAAAATGGGAAAAAACATGGGGAATGTATGAAATATGGGGAAAATATATTTGGAGTAAAATCGAAGGTTCTGCCGAATTTCTTCCAATTTGCCAAAAACCTTTATTTCATTCCTTCGTTCCCGTCTTTTTTTACGGACAATGATTGAATAATCCCGGGTTATTAATCGTTGTTTTTAACACGGTCGAGCGATCACTTTTCCGATGCGTTAACAGCTTAGATTGACAGCTACAGTCGGATTAACGTGTAGGGGCAACTAGAACATGCTTTTTGATTCATTTGAACATTTAACAATTGCAATTGTTCCATTAGCAATATCTTTGAAAAAAAAATTGTTGCATAAATAATAACCGACTTATTTATCAATCTGTCATATTTAAAATAAGTTATAGGATTTGTGGGAGGCTGTTTTTATTTATTTTAGAAATTTTTTACTATAACTTATAATAAGCGAATTGGGACGCAATGATTTCAGCAATTGTTTTAACAATGTATTTTTTTAACATTGTTTTTAATTATGTGCTAAAAATATTTGCATTGCAAAACATATCAAAAAATATAGTTTCACAAAAAATCCAATTAGGCCAGATTTTTTTCAAGGGGATTCCGCGTTCAAAACTATTCAGGATATCTTCAGGTTAAAACAAAATTTTGACGCAAATTAACAGACATTTATTTTATTGAGCCCAGTCAATTCTCCCGTTGAATAGACCGGGTTCAATTCATTATATGTCAGTTAATTTGAGTCAAAATTTTGTTTTAACCCGTAGATATCCTGAGTAGTTTTGAACGCGGAATCCCCTTGAAAAAAATCTGGCCAAATTGGATTTTTTGTGTGACTATATTTTTTGATATGTTTTGCAATGCAAATATTTTTAGCACATAATTAAAAACAATGTTAAAATACATTGTTAAAAAACGAGGCTTTGTCAAAGTGCCTTCGAAAATGTTTAGGTTCTAATTTGTGAACAACCCTGAGACCAGTCGCCACATTTTCTTCAGTTTTAAAAGCCCATTTGTCGTACCCTTTTCAGACTAATTGAATTTGAGTGATTTTGTTCGTGGATTAAAAACGCGTCAATCGAGAAGTTAGAAAGTCTTACCTCGGTCAAATGAACGTCTTTCTGGGTTAAATGTTCATTTTGCCGAAATATGCAAACATGATGTCGGGCATTATTCCAGACCCGGTTCAGATAAAAATGCAAAAGTCATGTACGTGTGCTCCCGCTCGATAAGTAAATCCAACAATTTTTGAAAACATGCAAACCTTTTTCTTTGTTTTTTTATCTATGAGTTGTAAACTCTCCAAGTTTCTCTTGTTCGGTTATCCAAGATTATGAATTTTCCAAGTCGTTCAGCAGAAAATTATTGTTCAGAAAATGACTGTTACTTTGAGTGAATAATGTTACTACAAGCAGATAGTGCGTGGGCGACAAAACAGGTCCCTTTTGAGAATGTTACTTTTACCATTAATGCTTAAAGGCTTAAAGTTTAGGCTTCAGTCATGGTTTTAATTTTTTGTTTTTTTGGGCAATTTGCTAGATCGTATATTTTGGTGATTTTAATGTCCTCGAGGTGCCCCAGGTTTTTAACTCTCAGGGGAAGGAGTTTTTGGGAACCCGTAGGGGGAAAATGCGTGTAAGTAAACACGCACTTAAAAAATTCACAATAATTCAAAAAAACTGGTAAACTACGTCGAGCTGACTATTCAGAAATTGATTTGGGCCACCA